>VWZS01007385.1:0-227607 GCA_013397075.1 Rhabdornis inornatus | reverse complement strand
AAAAAAGGCAGGAATATAATTTTTAAGCTGAGGTTTTACTCTGCCCTTATATGCTCTGCTTTGATTTTGACACCGCATATATAAGACGTTCTAAAAACTGTGACCTGGTAGGTGCTTTTAAAATGGGCTTCTGAGAAATCTTTGTGCCTGACAGGTAGTGATTTTGTAAAATCTGACAAAACAAGAGCATTAACCTCATTATCAGATACCAATTTCTTCTTCAACTTTCTTTCTCAGTCATGTGCAAGTAGTTTCTGTTTAGTCAGAATTCCCGAAACAGTCAAACCTGAACTTTTCTCACACTAAGGTGCTGCAGGTTGCACATGTGCATTTCAGAAGTTTTCTCTCAGATGTTCATTGAAGTCTTGGATTTAAGCCAGAATTCAAATGTTCATGCACTTCATGTTACATTACTCTACCAAACTCACCTGCAATATGCTTTAACCAAGAGGGTCATTTTTTGATACCATTCCTTTCAAAGAGAAGGTAAAAATTGGCCATTTTAGCAGATGAACTAATTAGATATCTTTGTTTTATACATGTTTTTTTTTAGGTATGAAAGGCAAAAGAAAATTTACTTGTCTTTGATAGATAGACTCTACCTTTCTGTTTGTATGGCATGTAACCCCTGACAAATCAGACTAGATATCTTTAAAATAAATTCTACAAATGAGAGTTATATTTAATTCATGGAACAAATTAGTTGAGGGAGAGAAAGGAGTAAATTTCTGTGTAGAGAAGTGGAGAAGACAAAACAATGTTATGAAAAAGCTGCCAGGACTTGTTCACCTAATGCAAAATTTATTCTATTAGAAATATTGCTTTTGTTTCACTTCTTTCTCTTCCATGCTCTCACTTTCCTCTGAGAGCAGTAATTTATTTGCTGTCTTTTAGGAATTTAAGTCTGTACCTTGTAATCTCCATGATTCACTGATTACTTTAAACTTAGCCACCTAAGAATACAAATAACACTTATAATTCTAAAATTCAGTTAAAATATCAGCCTTAAATTCTAGCCTACTGTCTAGAGTAATCATCTGCATTCTGATTACCCCACCTCTATATACACAAGCATTCAGATGAAAGACCAGGACTGTGGACCATAACCAATGAGATACATCTTTTGCTGAGTGCATGAGACAATGCACAGGCCTAAATGTTATTTTCCTACAGGGTGTCAAAAACTAAGATAAGAACAGACTAGATTATGTATTCTCCTGTTTACATCTTCTTTCACCCTCAAGAGAAAAATGGAATGTATATGTATGTAAGAGAAAAAAGCCCTTTTAGTGAGAGCCTAAGTTGCCCTGCATTCAATATTTAATTACATATTCAAGAGACAATCTACACAATACTTGGAAGAAGCAATTTTCAGAGATTACTACAGATAAGTACATAAAGTTTCAGATCTTATCATCAGCATTTCTGAGATTTGTAATTCTTGATTAAAGAGGAAGCTATGTCACTCAGCATTGACCCAAAGAAAAATACATATCCTTAGGTTCTGAGGAGATGCTAAATAGATGATCCCTTTACAGCCTGTTGAAACTAAAATGAAAAGAGAGAAAAAGAACAAGAAGTTCTATAAGGAAACCCCAAAGGCATTAGAGAAAGAGCTTTTAAAAAGAAGACGGTAGCATATGGAAAATAATCAGGCGCTGCTATATAGAGAATAATTTTGAAAGTAAGAGAACCCTCAAAAATGGGTAAAACTTGCCTGTGAGGTGTCTTCTCCTTAGTTTAAAGCTACTTTTTAAAAGGTTTACCTAAAGAAAACCTCTCTAAATACTATTTTCATTTGAAAATAACATTTATTATTCATATATTGCACATATAGTTACTGTCTGGTTGTTGTTGGCTGAAAAAATATATAGAGATAAAAATAGTTCAGTGGGTCAACCATTTTAATACATTTGAATAAAATGACCAGAAACTCTGTGTGGCTTTGAAAATAAGAGAACATTTTAATTACATGGAAACATTGATTGGCAAAAAAATGCCACTTGGTTGTATCTCTTTAATGAGTTATTTTTACATTTAATAACTTTGACCATTTACCACTGAGATTGATGATTTTTTAAAGAAGTTGTTGTTAAACAGTGCTCTTCTCCATTTAACATTGCTAAATCTTTAAATAGATATTCTTGTATTTCTCCTCAATGCTAAAAATGGCTTCCCTGACAACATAACGTTTCATTAATTTTTAAGTAAGCTTAAAGTGGCCTGAATTGCACAGCGTCATTCTGAACCTAAATCCAAACTGTTACAAATTGTAATGCTGTCTGAAATCTGGACTCATTTTGTGATGCACATCCTTCCTTTTAGAAATGCCTTCTCTAGTAAGTGATTAGAAGCACAACTTCATCCAGTCATCCAGCATTGCAGTATAGTAAGGAGGATGCAAAGCACATTTAAATTCAAAGGGCCCATAAGGCTCTTCCTTCCTGTAGGCCCTTTGGAAAATTCTTACTGTTACAAGGAATATTGAATCAGGCATACAATGCTTTATATATAGCATACCAAGTTTGTTTGGTTTTGGTCTAGTTCCTAATCTCCTATACTGTCAGCTTGATGTGTTACAAGTAGGCCAATATATAGCTGTAATTAATTACATTAGTAATTGAGGAATCAATCAAAATACTAAACTTGGGAAATGTGTAATTCAGAGTTAGTATGACTGTAAATCCAGACATTATTAACTCAAATGTTAATAGACACATTATCAATTAACTTCTAGGAAAAAAAAATGTTTTTAAATTGAGGAAGTTTTTAGAAGATATTTCCAGACATTACCGCATTTTAATTTTGTACCTTTTTCTTCATTATGAACATTTGAGAATATTTAAATCTGTAAACAAATATTAATAAAATATGCTAAAGCATGCAGAAATACAAATATAAGAGTAAGTTCCTAGTTTGTTTTTCTCAGTTCTGATTTTTGTTTTGAATTGCTGTTTTAAGGCTGCTCAGAATATTTGCCGGGGACCAGCAACTCATATTTTACTGAAAGAAACCAGTTATTTACAAAAATAACTAGAATGCAGGTCATACTGGAGACCATACGTACCTCATTGGATTGATAGGAATTGATATTTTACAAGTACCTGTGCTGCACAAAGGAAAGAATCTCATTTATTTTTTAAAAATTTGCATGTTTTTTGTCCAGGTGACACGTGACTGGTGAAGTGAAAGACTGCTTTGTTCTTCACAAGACTTGTCCAAGTCACTGAACAGAATGAATATCATGTCCTTTTGGTAGCTCATGTCTTCCTCTCATCTTCACCTTGATGATGAAGCACAGAACAAGTCTGGACAAACGACATGGGAACCAGAGCCATGACTATTTTGGCCACACCACACTGAGCAAACCCAGCAAAATCTTGTTTGACTTGGTAGCAAACACTAGAAATCAGAGAGAAAGGTATATCAGTACCAGTGGCCCCAAGATCAGAAGGCTATCAGTTAAGAATGAGCTGAACTCCACCCAGGGCTCAGAGACACTTGGTGCTTTTTGTTGGTTGCTTTTTTCTCTCTGAAAACAGGTTTGGGTTGTCTTGGGGAGTTTTTTTTTTTTTTGGTTGGGGGGGGGAAGCAACTGTGTGAATTATGAAAAATTTCATTTATATTTCAAGAGAAATTTCTGTTTGTATTGTCTTATGCCAAGTTTATGGTACATCTCCCTGGAAAAATACACCAGTGCTTTATTTTCAGAACCTGGCTAATTGAAAACTTCCCAAGCTCTTACACAGGAGTGACACACATACACAGCAGAAGGATCCCTTGGCTAGAACAGGGATTCCACTGTGTTGACACAAATTGATTCACTTCCAACCCAAAAAAATAAGCAGGTAAATTTTCATCTTGGTTAAGAGTCTGCAGAACAACAAGAACTCTCATATTGTAAAATTCTCAGATATTGCCTGAAATGATCACATTTCTGAGGGTGAGCTCTTATACTTTGACAACACTGGGTGGCATTGTACAATATGGGACATTATAAAGTAATAGAATATGTACACAGATTTTTATAAGTTTATCATCTGCTGCCCTTCCAGCCCTCAGGCTGTAAAAATACTATGAGGAACTCACAGCTGGCTTAGGTACACATATTTGTGCAGTAATTTTGAGCACACAGACAGACTGATGACTTTATGTTTCCTCTCAAAGGAAGTGTTCACGTCTTTGTATATAATTAACTCCACTATGAAGAAGACTTTAGAAGAGACAGATTTGGTTCTCTTGTTAGGCTTGTGGTTCATGGGGGGGATGGGGTTGGTAGTGAGGTAGAAGAGACGATTTTGCACTTAGTCATAAGCGGTGCTGGGAGCAACTAAAACCATTAGTATAGACTGGCTCTGTGTGGGATTCCATTACCAGTACAGAAGGAGATACTCACAAATGGAGAGTGGTTTCAGAGTGGAAATTTCATTCCTTTCCAAGCTCTGAACCTAGCAGCTCATTTTCCATTAGGGAACAAGAAAGAAGAATAATACATTTCCGTGCAGAGAAACACCCCCTGTGCAACAAATGACACAATTAGAGATGAGAACTACATTCCTGATGATGAGTGAAATTTGTTTTCCTGACAGTTATGTGATATTTTATAATATCTGTCAAGAACTTTGGCATTAAATTCTACTGAAAAGGCATATAGGCAAGTTCAGTATAAACACCTATATTTGAGGAAATGTTTTTTTTAAGGAAATCAACTGAGTTATTAGCTAGATAATCTGAAAAACAAGCTAGAAATAAAAGCTGGTATCTCACTTCCCTGTCTTTTATTGTTATCTCTGTGGTTTTACCTCATGTAACTTTAATGCCTGTTTCTCCTCTTGTTGTATAAAGTACAGCATAATCAGAAGGACCCCCTTGACTAAAGTGTACCTGACAAGTCTTGACATACCTGATTTTTCAGCAAGTAATACACAGCAAAACAAAGAAAACCTTCTCCATCTTACATTTTCAGTGGTAGTTAGCTAAAAATAGAGACAAGCAGCTATTCAAGTTGCAATGTGTTTTTAACAGGATATATAGTGTCCTATTTCTTAGGACACTATAAAGCCAGAAGGATTTTAATGAGTTTGCTGATGATTTACAACTTAATTAGGGTCGTAATCAATAAAAAGAAGAAAATAGAGAGAGTTGTGATAATAATGGATGAGAAACATTTTCATATCCGCAGACAGGAGTTTTAAAAATCTTTAAATTAGTGAAATCAAAGCATTTAAAACCTTAAATCTACAACTGGACTTTGTTTGTAAAGGTAGCAGTCACTGTGGTTACTGCAATTTTGCCTGCACTTGATTGGAAAAATCCAGGTCTCTGCGTTGCTTATTAGTGGCTACACCAGTTACTCTTGGTCTGACTAGTGCTGTGCATCAGGTCCCACATATTTTGAGATTATCAGTTAAAATGGCTTTTAAATACAAACAGCTCCTAAAACACTATAAGCCCTTCTTTTAAATATTAAATACTATTCCAGCCAACTTTATGGAATCCATTTAACTTAAGGGCACAGGTCTCAGTGGCAGAAGTTAAACTGTGTCTGACTGTGCTGACACATGAGCCTACAAGCAGTGTGTCCCTATGTCCAAGAAGGACAAAGGTGATCCTGAGCTGCATTAGGAAGAAGATGGCAGCAGGTCAAGGAAGGGGATCCTGCCTCTCTATTCAGCCCTGGTGAGCCTCATCTGGAGTGCTGTGTCCCGTTCTGGGCTCCTCAGGACAAGAGAGACAAGTGAAGGGCAACAAAGACGATGAGGGGACTGGAACAGGTCACTTATGAGGAAAGGCTGAGGGAGCTGGGCCTGTTTACCCTGGAGAAGACTGAGAGAGGATGTTTTCAATATATACAAGCATCTGAAGGGTGAATGTCAAGAGGATGGAGCCAGGCTCTTCTGGATGTTGCCAGGACAAGAGGCACAGGCAGATCCACCTGAACATGAGGAAGAACTTCTTTACTATCCAGGTGACTGAGCACTGGAACAGACTGCCAAGAGAGTTGTGGTCTCCCTCACTGGAGATATTCAACACCTACCTGGATACAACCCTGAATAACATTCTCTAAGGGACCCTGCTTGAGCAGGGAGGTTGGAGTAGATGGTCTCCAGTGGTCCCTTCCAGCCTCAACCATTCCGTGATCACATGATTCTGTGACAGCTGCTGGTGGGATCATTTCCAGCACCTGAAGTGCTGTAACTCCTGCTCTTCTCTCCTGTGTGCACCTTGTCCTTGTACCCCATCCCTCAGCTGGCCATGTAAAGCTGACAGAGCTACCCTGTCCCAAGCAGAAACCATGTCCCTCCAGCATGGGACTGTATTTCAGAAGTGCAGGAAGTGAAGGTGGGTGGAAAGTCAGGACCAGCAAGCCATGGAGATAACTCTGCTTGGCTTCCCTTGCTCAAACCCTTCACACACAGACGATTTCAAACACATAGTGAGGAGGAGAGGGAGGCAACTTGGCAACATAACAGCCTTATGGCCCTGGCATGATGCAGAATTCCTGGGATTGGCTTTGGAGTCCTTTTGTGTGGACAGTTAGAAGGTCTGGGTTAAGGAAATCCTATCATATGTCACACAGGCCTAGAAGCACTGAACACAGTATTGCCTGCGTACTTTTAGAAACTAACATAACAAAGTTGTTTTCTGAGCATGTATTTTCAAGGTTTTAAAGTCTAAAATATTTTCATTCATTAATTTTAATTATTTGGGAAATAATTATTTAATTATTTGGGAAAATTTGAGTTTTAATTGGACAATAAATACACTGCAAATTATCTTGGAAAAATGAGTAGAAAACTAGGAGTCCCCATCAATGTAAAATGGAAAAAAATCAATTAATCTATTTTAGTTTAAGAAAAACCCAAACCACACAAAACCAATATGTTAAGGACCACAAGTTACCTGTTGCTTTCTTCATGTTATTCTTTTCATAGTCAGTCATGTAACAAACATTAGCCTGGCATCATGGGTTTGAATTGCAGTAACTGACTTGAAGAGAGTGGGAAGGATTTTATTTTTAAAAAAAAACAGCAGGTGAAAAGTGACTTGGTAAAGATGACAGCTGACTGAAAATAAAAAAAAAGAAAAAAAAGAAAAGCAGCTGCCTACTCTTCACCCGAATGCCTACTCTTTGGAGCCGCTGAAACTGAACAGTTTGACAGTAAAGGATGCAGCTTGTTTTCCTTCATGCTCTATCATCTCACCCAGCAGTATTAGCAGCACACATCAACCAGGCTGTCTTCAACAAAGAACATACTAAACTTACAAGTTGTTCAGCATCAGATATGCTGTAATGCACTAACTGCTGAAAGTCAAGGACCTCTCCAGACGTGCCTTTTGTTTTGCAATTAGCTTATGGTTTCTCAAGCAGGAAGTCAGCTTCAGGGGTGGTGGTTTTTCTGCAGCTGAGATAATCAACATAGGAATTGTCTGATCTTTGTATGTTTTTAAACAGATATTTTTGTGCAGTCGATGGATAGAGTTAAGTATGTTTGACATTACATGAAAATTTCTCATAAAGCTATAAATAAACAAATGTAGAAACTCCTAACAATAATTTCTTCACATTCCAACATCACTGAGTTTTTTCAATCTGTATGTTTTAATTCTGTCTTGAGTATTTGTATATTTACGAATGATTGAAACCAAACAGAAGAAATAGTACGCTTATGCAGTAATATGCTAACAACTTTCTGTATGCTTTCTCTTGTCCTGGTTTCATCTGAGGCAGAACTCATTTTCTTCTCAGTAGCTGATGCAGTGCTGTGTTTTGGATTCAGTAGGAGAATAATGTGAATAAAACACTGATATTTTGCTTGTTGCTAAGTTGTACTTACCCTAAGTCAAGGACTTCCCACTCTGCTCTGCACTGGTGCGGCATCACTTTGAGTCCTATTTGCAGATTTGGTCAAGCACAATGTAAGAAAGACATTAAGCTATTAGAGAGCATCCAGGGAAGGTCAACAAAAATGAAGCAGGGCCTTGAGGGACAGCCATATGGCTCAGGTCACTTGGTTTGTTCAGCCTGGAGAGGATCCCTGAGAGGGGACCTCATCACAGTCTGCAGCTTCCTCATGACGGGAAGAGGAGGGGCAGGCACTGATCTCTTCTCTGTGGTGACAGTGATAGGACTGAGGGAATGGCCTGAAGTTGTGTCAGGGAAAGTTTAGGTTGGATATTAAGGAAAGGCTCCTTACCCAGAGGGTGGCTGGTCACTGGAGGGGAGGGGCCACAGCAATGAGCCTGACAGAGTTCAAGAAACTTTTGGACAATACTGTCACATGGCACATGGTGTGACTCTTGGGGATGGTGCTGTGCAGGGACAGGAGCTGGACTTGATGTTCCCTGTGGGTCTTTTACAACTCAGCATATTCCATGATTCTGGACTTTTCAGTGTCTCATCCTCTGCCAGTGAGGAGGCACACAAAAGCTGGGAGGGAGCATAGCTGGGACAGCTGACCAAACTACCCAAAGAGATATTCCATAATATAAAAAGCTCTGCCCAATATATAAACAGGAGGGAGTTACCTGGAAGGGGGCCAGTTGTGGCTCAGGAATGGGCTGGGCATCGGTCAACATGTGGTGAGAGGCTGTATTGTCAGCTCTTATCTTTCTTGTGTTTTACCTCCCTCTCTCCCTTTAATTTACTACTACTATTATTATTATTATTATTATTCATTTGTTTCAATTAATAGGCTATTCTTATCTCAACCCATGAGTTCTATTCTCTTTTCTCTCCTGATTCTCCTCCCCATCCCATCAGTAGGGGGAAGGGGAAGTGAGCAAGTGGCTGTGTGGTACTTTGTTGCTGACTGGGGCTAAACCATGAACATGAACAGGGGAAGTTTTGCCTGTTTGAGGATTACACAATGTAGGTTATTTAAATAAGTATCTGACTGGTAAAATAAAAATTCCTACAGCAGTCCTACAGCTGTGACACTGGAGCTGGTGGGTTTCAGTCTTCCATTCCTGGCAAAGTTTCTTCCAAGAACATTTGCAATTCATAGCCTCTTTCTGTTGGAAATGTCTCATTCTTCTTTTCTCTACTTCCTTCTGCCAAAAACAAATACCACAATCCAGAAAGCACAATATTTAATTATTTTGTTGTTTTCCTTTTTTATTGTTTTGTTTTTGTTTTTGTTTTTTTGACAGAAATACGGACTATAAACATTTACTCGCGAGAATACAGGACTCACAAAATCTCTGGCAACTTAAGAGTAAATTAAAATTGGATGTAGCGTGGGAAGCTAGGATGACACGTAGTGTTTTCACCTTGACAGCCTTTCACTGGAGGTGGTACAGCAAAAGATCTTGACACATCTTGACATCAGCATGAATGCCTTCAAGTAGAAGGCAGGTAATTGTTTTCAATGCAGTAAGAATCTAAGCTGATCAGTAGTCATGAGACAAAAAAAAAAGAAGAGTTTCTGTATTTCCTACATGAGTGCTGATCTTATGTGTATTTTTAGAGGGAAAGTAAGTAGCTAAAAATAAAATAAATTTTAAAATAGCATATATAAAAATAGCTATATATATATATAATTAGAACTGCTTTTCCTAGTAGAGTAAAGATGTGGAAAAAGCCCAGCATGGCAATTTGAAAATTTGAAATATTTGGAAATGTCATGATAAAAATAGTGCAAAATTCCAGAGATCACAAAGAATGGAAGAAATTTAAGTATACAGCAGTAGATTCTATTTTCATGTTTCATTAGCTGTCTCTTGAAGCTTTTCTGGTCTTTTTTCTTCTGAATTGTTGCCTTCTCATTCTTAATGTATTAGCCTTTTTCAGTTTTCTGAAATAATTGAAAGTAATAGATGAGCAGACAAGTTTAATATTTTAAAAGAAACCGTTCTCATACATGAAATTTCAAGTTTATTTTTGGGTGATTGCTAGCTATGTTACATTAAAACATTGGGTTGTCATTTACCTAAGGTGAAGAGAGCGATAACAGAGTTAAAATCAACATAATGTAATAGGTGATAAAGCTAGAAGAATATACGATGAGATATATATAATAAAGAAAAGATTAACTACTGACCAACACAGATGACCACACCAGACATACCTGCACTGCAGAGATCCAGTTCACACAGTCCTACGCAGAAAGCTGGGCTGAGCTTCTCTGCACTGAAAACATGCTGAGTCTGTAAAACAGATAAAGATCCACCCACAAATAATAGAAAGGTATCTATATGTGTAAGAGTTTTCAGAATTGTGACTCTGTAAGTTACATGATTGTTTCAAAACTACATCTACATACATCCCTTAATACATCCCTTATGACAGTGAGATGTTGGGGCTTTTTGTAAAAGTAACTGTAATGAAAATAGGAGTAATAAATGTGACCATGCTACTGCCTGCTACAGTAACACTGCATTATTTGTGTCTGGTTTTCTCTAAAAGTTTGTCAGTAGGCTAACTCACATCCAAAAATGGGTGGTATAGAAGTTCTGTTTTGGTCTCTTAAAACAGTTGCCATTGTCTAAATTGACGTCTCATTTTACTCCATATGTACTAACCAATCCCCACCCGTGAAAATGTACGTGGTGTGTTGGCTGAACAGTTTATGTGAGCATATTTGAAGATATGTTCTCTTTGCTCTCCAATATGAGCTGGACTCCATAGCTTTGTACTTATTATAAAGGTAACAGGATCAGGCCATATAGGAGTAATGTATGTCTAAGTCACACAGTACCACTTCTTCCACTCAGTTAGAATTACTGATGCTTTAGGAAAAAAAAGAGGTTGTGTAGGTCAGTATGTGGTTAATGGGACTGAATTCCAAGAAATCTGGATTCTCTATTTAGCTTAGCCATTGACCTTCCTAGATAAGCCATATCATTAACCTAGGCCTCTTCTACCTAATAATACCCCCACTGTTTTGCTTGCTTGGATTCCAAGCTTTTCCTAATAAATGCTATTTCTTATTGGATTGACTTAGCACCTGTCATAGGGAGGCTAAAATGCTGGCTAAGTCTAGCAGGCACATTTGTAATATAATTGTGTTTAAAAAAAGGGAAGGGGAAAAAAGAAATAACAAAAATAAGTGAAAATTCTTTTTCCTATGCAATTGTCTTTTCTACTGTAGGAAAGAAAAACAAGTGAATTTATATAAAGAAATTAGATGAAAGCAACTCCAAAGTGGGCACTGGGGTATCATAACAACCCTGCAATGAACAATTGTGTAATTGATGAGTATAGGATGACTAGGGGAAAAACTAAGAAAGGAAACCCTGTGCATGCTCTTCATAGTAAATTAGCTCAAAACCACACACCAGGTTGCTGTTCCTAGACCAAGGAGTACTTACACATGCACAGCAGAGCCCTCCAGTGACATGTACCTCATTACACAGTCTATGAAACTAAACAATTTTATGTACAGATTTTATTTCTTCAAATACTGCTCCTGTTGGAATATTTAAACAGCTTATTTCTGCCTCACTGCATACATGAAAATCCCATTGCAAAAGAGAAACAGAGAACAGAGTTAAAGAAAGGGCATCTGTGGCTTCTATTCTCTGCTGTTTCACAGTAAAGTTCTCTTTTGAATTGGCAGAAGAAATTTACTTACTGCTTGTTTTTGCCTAACCCAGCTCTAACCCTAGATAAAGTAGCACAACCCTCAAGCCTGCACTGAGTTCCTAAAACTACACACATTCCATTGCAAAGTGATCGATCATTCTACCTAGCAATACATTGTATTTGTAATTTTAAAAATTCTAAGGCTATTGTGACAGTACCTTGATACTACTGATGTGTAGTGATGAACAATACTCCTGAAACATTTAAATCCTTTAGCACCCTTCAAACATTCAAAAAAACCAAAGGACATGAATTGTGTAGGCATTGCTTTAAGCTTAAAAACCTTTTTATGCAAGAAATTAAGTCTTCACCGAGAAAATAACTGTTGAAATCTTAATACCTCTCAATGACAGCCACATTTGAAGAGCAATTTTATAGCATAATGATCCTTGTTGCATAATTTGGACAGACTTTTGTTCTCATTTTAATTTCCCATACGCTGCTTGCTTTACCATCTCTCCTTCCCACACCGATTAAAAGGGAGAGATCAAAAGTCAGAAGAGGAAAAACAAGTTTGGGTCTGGAGTTAAACTTCTAAAGGCTTCAGCAGAGCTCCTACTTCAGATATGCTATGGTGTATCTGACTAAAGCATTGGGGGCTTCATAGGAGACTTTGGCAGCTGCATTCCACCTGAGATCCCAATGCAGACACAAGTCCAAAACAGCAACTTTAAACCCCCACTCACCTTCCACCCAGGACTAGATTACCTAAATACCTGAACTTCCTGTTCCTTGATTTTTATGTTCTTGAGGCACCTAAAATATGAACCTAGCCAAATGATATGCCAGAAGAAAAGGCATTTTTCTCTCTATTTTACCTCATATGGAAGGTTGTCTGAAATTAGAAAAGACTAGAAATCAGTTCCTTATTCTAAACCTTGCTCCAGAAATGATCTGACAACTTTCCTCAAAGCAAGTCTATAGGACTGGGTAGACTATAAAATGGAGTTTCAGATTCTTGCTTTATTATCAGCTGGAGGAGAAGTCTAAATCCATCTCTTATAAAATTTCATAACAGTTACAGACTTTTCCAAGGAATGCAATGTTCACTTTTTTGTGCCAAAAATAATCAAATACACAAAATTCTCCCATTAGAAAAAATGTCTAACAATCGTTACCCTTAGTACAAAAATTGCTCGATTGTGATATACAACAGGGTCACACTAGAGAATATAAGTTATTTCTTTAAACTCTATGACAATCTGTGAAAATTTATGTGTTGCCATAAATAATAAATAAGTAAGACATCATATCCTTCTCGAAAACTTGTGACAAGTTTGTGACACAAGACACGTTTAGTGTCTCATCTAACTTTTACCTTGGGGTCTGCCCAAGTCAATGCCTTTGTATTTGTACAGGATTTCAGCAGGTGAGCTGCGCCCTATATATAGTTTTTGAAGCACTTCTGATCTCAAGTATTCTACAAATGTGGAGCAATATAAGAATAATTTTAGTTTCCTTTCCACATGCAGAATTATACCAGTCTGAAGCTTTTATTGCCTCCCAAGGAAGTTTTATTAACCATTAAACTCTAGAACCATAGTCTTCAGAATGAATGTCTTGTCTCAGTAATGCATCCTCATCATGATTGCTTCAATGGATCAAAAACTTATCTCTTCAGAGAAGAAACTTCTACTGGGTTTGCATGGCAAAATTTTGGCAGCAGGGGGGCTACAATGAAGGTTTCTGTGAGAAGCTGCTAGAAACTTCCCCCAGGTCTGACAGAACCAATGCCAATCACCTCCAAGATGGAACTGCCTCTGGCTGAGCCCATCAGCGACAGCTGTAGCACCTCTGGGATAATGTATTTAAGATGGGTGAAAAAACTGCTGCAGAGCAGTAGCTGGAGACAGAATTGAGAATACATAAAGGAAACAGCTCCACACACACCATGGTCAGTGAAGAAGCAGAGTAGGCGGTGCCCCAGGCACTGGGAAATCTCCTGGTAGCCCATGTGAAGACCACAGTGAGGCAAGCTGTCCATCTGTTGCTGCTGTCCATCCTCCAGCTGATGCAGGACTCCATGCCAGAGCTGGTGGGTGGCTGAAGGAGGTGGAAGTCCACACTCCAGCAAGCTCCTGGCAGGATCTGTGGCCCCACGGAAGGAGGAGCCCAAGCTGGAGCAGGTTTGCTGGCAGGCCTTGTGACCCTGAGAAGAAAGGTATGCTGTATACTGCTGGACTTTGAGAGCTGTTCCAAAATCTCATTGGAAAAACTTATTTGACCACAGCACTAATGAATCTAGAAAACAAATTCCATTAATACTTTCTGCAAAATCCAAAAAGTTTTAGAATATTTCAGGCATAATACTTATGATTCATAGCATGGAATATTCAAACCTGAATAACTTAGCTTTCATAATGTGTCCCCAAGAAATATGTATATAGAACAAGTTCAGATGTAGAATTAACAATTTATACAATTAATACAGAAGTTTTAATTATGCTGTATCTGGTTTTCTGCTATAGTCTCTTAAAAAACATGCAATAAGAGGAGGGTAAATTGAGACAAATTCATAAGCCAAATAAAACATGGGTTAAATAGAAGTATTGTATCCTCAGACCATAGTTCAGAGGATATTCTCTCTAACCTTATTTTCTTACTTCAAATACACTTTAAATACTTTTCCTTACAATTTTCTTCATCTGGAAATGGTTTCCATCAAGTTAGTCACAGAAGTAAGAGATATAGTTAATCTTGAATGTTGATGGTATTCAGGTGCCCAGATTGTTTTATTTCTGACATAATTCAGAATTGTTGCAAGTAGGGACATCATTGCATAAGTCACTTCTCAGCACTGTCAGTCTTGGGCAAAATTCTTTACTGAAAACAAGATAAAGCAGCAGGGCAAGTGGGAGATGGAAAAATGAACATAGTTAACATAAGTGCAGGCTGAACAACATGAAAAGATGACCACTGGAAATTGGGGTAAATAATTCCTCATTAAGAGAGAAAGCCAGGAAGAGACGAGAAGGAGTAAGGATGTTCAGAATGAACTGTTCTAGTAGTCAGACTCTGAGGACATCAATGCATGAACCTCCTTTGTGCAGCTATTTCTCAGAGTTTCTCCTGAATGGTACAGCCTGGCTTTCTCCTCACAAGGTCTTCACTTTTCATAATCTGCTCTTATGGTCTTCCCTCCCTCAGCTTATATGTTGAAGAAGTAAGACAAAAGAAGTCCTTGTACTACCTGAGTGTCGAATATTTACACTTCCTCCCACTGAGTTCTGAGTTTGTTCAGGGAGGGGTACTTTGGAGTAAGGTCTGCTTTTCATACTCCTCATGTTCCCCTGCTCTTTGGCTTGGTTTTGCTTCCTCTGGCTGATTTTCTGGTAGATTTGACCACTAACTGTTCTGAGTGGTTATTGAAATGAGATTATTAGTATGCATTTGACTTCTCTTTCAAAGCTGTCATTTCTGTAGTAGCTTCCAAAATTCACAAAATACCATGCTAAATGTAGGTGCCGATGTTTTGGTTTTTTCTTCCAAAATGTAAACATATACCTGTATATGAATAATGAAAAAGGTGTCTGTGTGTGGATGCAAACATTTATGTATAACAAGCAAAAAGGAGTGTAAGCTTGGCCCACCTGATGATGAAGGAGAATGATATAACTTACTTCACTCGGGACATGATTTCACCCATAGCTGCATAAAATTAGAACTATTTAAAATTCTGGCATGTCAATTCTGAGACAATTTGGGGCAGCGGGAGGATGAGCAGAAGATGCCTGTCCTGGCTTAGGGCAAATTTTTGGGAGGAAATTTCTGAAGCGGTCTCCTCTAGAAAGCAAATTCAAGCAGTCCCTCTCCCAAATGGTTCGGGAAAGATTTCCTTGGAGAAAAGTGGAAAAAACTGTTTATTTAACAAGCAAAGTACTACAAACATGGAACAATGAATAATATTAAACAATGAAACCTTTTGTTGTTCTGAAGAGGTGGCCAATGCAGAGAGAGAGTCCTTTCTGTGGGGTGTAGCTTGGCTAGCTCAATCTCTTATCAGTCCCTCCTGCACTGGAAAATGCCACATCCTGGCCCTGGACAGTGCAGAGCAAGTTTGAACAGTTCCAGGAAAAAAGACACAGTCTTGGGAAAACTTTCCCTGCTGCAACTTATCAGGAAAACCAGCGAAAAAAACAAAGAAAAATTCCCTGTTTCTCTCCCTGTCCCTCAGGTGTCCGTGCTGCAGACAACATGCACCAAGAGAGAGCTGAAGCTCTTATTTTTATATTTTTGAATACAGCCACCTCAGACATTCCACTGCTTCTCCTTCTCCCCACTCTTTGCTCTCAAATCTAGTTTTAAAAGCAAAGAACTCAATATCCAGCATAAGCAGAACAGATGATTGGGGATACGAGCATCATAAAGTCACGCCAGGACAATGCTAAATAGCTGTTTATTTTTCCTAACTCGATTTCAAATGGGTGTAATAGATTTGAGATGGGATGCTACAACTGTTTGCAAAATTATAGTTTTTATTTGCAAAGTAATTTTTCCTGCTCCAGTCTCTACCTGCAAATAAAACAGAAACATGCTAAAATAGTCACCTAAAGATTATTTAAATATTTGGCAAATGATGTTGACAAAATTTGGATAATACTGTCACTTTAAATACCTCGTGCAAAAGGTAAAAAAATTACACACACCACGTTTTTTAAGTACAAAAAAATGCAGTACATACTATCATAATGTGTTTCTTCTTAAGTGAACACTGAACAGAAAATTCTCAATATGAAAAGTTCTGATGTATTACTCCAGTCATAGCCCCCTCTTGTGTAATTCATCATTACTACAAAAAACTGAGTTGGAATAGAGATTGTTTAAATTAAATTTTATGGTAGCTATTTACTTGATTCTTTTATTTTTCTCATATTTAGAGCAATTTAGTGATTTTTTTAGGGTTGAAATTTTGTATTTTCATGCCATTTCAATGCCAGGACAGATAATAATACTTACAGTAAGGTTACACTAAAACCACATTTAGAAGAATATTACTTTTGTACAATGACATGATTTTGACATCCATAATAAAAATTATTGGGGTTTACTTAAGAAAATTTCTATCTAATCTGCTTTTTATTACTGCTGCTAAGTCTTTCTTCTATATAATTTATTAGAGGGTTTTTTTCTGTTTACATTTTGCTGACATTTGGAAAAAATCTAGCTATTCTCTTTTTATTCTCTAGCCTTTGTGTCCCTAAGTGTTCAGAGCAATGTTAACGAGCTTGTTTTCATTCTCTGTCTAAGCTTTGTGGCAATCTTAGTGTTTCTCTCAGTGAAGTAAGAATTGCTTCAGAACTAATAGCAGAATACTTATAAAGGAAAAGCTGGAAAGCTTATTTTTGGTACAGTGCTTTTTTTCTGACTACAGGGAAAGATTGCATTTGTTTAACTGTGGCGTTGTAGGCACTTGAAGAGTTACTTCGGAATAGGAAAAAAAACCCAAAAAACAAACAAAAAACCAAAACCCCCATAAAACCAAAACAAAAAGCACCAAGGAAAAAAGGAAGCAGTTCTTCCTATAATGGCAGAGTACAAAGCCCAAAATGCTTCTGCTGCAGGAGGTGTCTGAGTTCACTGTACGAAACGGCAAGCGAGCCCAAACTTAGAAAGTACAAGCCAAACTTGGAGCTAATGGTCCAAGTGCCACTGAAATAGCGGAGTGTGGCTTTGTCAGCAGAAAATGATGGAAATAATGGATCACCTCGGGCAGACCTGCACAGAGCCCAGGTAACGCAGCGGAAAGCAACGTCCATGACCGACACAGATGGAAAGAACCTCGACATTTTTTCTACGCCAATACCCGACATTCCCTGGCTATCAGGTACGGTCGAAAAGTCCAGTTTACCCACAAAACTGCGGCGAGCAGCTGTTTCTATTTGAAATTTATTTTCGGAGAAAGAGACACTTGTTTCTAAGAGACCACTAACTGGACCATCCCCAAACTCGGAACCGCTGGCCTGACACTTGTGGGGGCAAGGGGTGGGCAAGTGTTGGGGATGAGGGGGTATGGGACGGAGGGATTAAGGGCATATGGGATAGACGGAGACGTGGGGAGTGGAGGGATGTGGGGGGTGGAGGGATAAAACCGCTCGCAGGGTTCCGCCCTTCCTTAGGCAGCCAGCGCGATCGCCCGCGGGCGGCACGCGGGGGCCTTAGCTGGGTAGGCTAAGAGGCGATGCACGGAGGCAGGCACGACGGGGCAGCCCCGCGTGGCCGTTGGGCGGCCGGGGCCTGATTTCGAACGGCGAACGGCCCAATCAGAGGCGCGGGCGGGGCCGCGCGCTGGGTTTGAGCCGGGCGGTGAGCGGGGCCGCGATGGCGCCCAGTGGGGTTTGAGGGGCGGCGGGACCGGGCCGGGCCGGGGGGAGAGAGGGTGGGGGGCGCAGGGATGGCGGAGCAGAGGAGGAGGCTGGTGCGGTTGGCGGTGCTGGAGGAGCTCCGGGCTTCGTACGGGATCAAGGTGAAGAGCGGGAGCTGCCTGGAGGCGGCCAAGACGTCGGGAGCAGCGGCGGAGGTGAGCGGGGCGGGGGAGCTCAGAGGGCTCCGCTTCCCGGGCCTGGCAGAGCCAAGGCTTACACGGGTGCAGAGGCTGGTCCTGTCGCCGGGAGCGCTGGTTCCGGCAGCAGTGCTGTTCCCGTAATGCAGCGGCTCCTGCCAGCCCCTATCAGGGGTGCATTATCTCCTGTAATGAGGATTAGAGCTTTTTTCCCCCGTTTCCTTTAGCGTGCAAGCGCTCCAGGGGGCCGTTATGTAGCCGTGTTATGATTCAGGAAGGTAATGGCTCAGTGGCGCTGGATGCCCCCGCCCCCGGCAGTTTGGGACTCGCTTGTTGCCGGGCAGGCCAGATGGCGAAGGAGACGTGTTCCTCTTTTGTCGGTGGACTTGCTGGCCACTGAAACATGCACGTTCGCCTCTGATCCGTGGAAGAGCTTTATATGCTTCACTGTGACTGATGTCACTAACCACGGAATTAAAATCTTAGTAATTGTATTATGTTTTGGAATACAGCTGCGGTGTTGTTTCTAAAAGCTGTATGTCTTTTACGTGATTTCTTAGATTTTTGGGGGGTTTTTGAATGGCTTTATGTGCACAGTTTCTTCATATGACTAAGTATTTTGGCACAGACAGCTCTTGCCGTGGTTTGCCAGTGGTCCAGGAATGAAATCCCTCCCATTACCTTAAATACCTATTTTGAAGTTGTTGAAGGAAAAAAATGTTTTCTGTCTCAGGATTCTTATTTAAAACTGAACTGTTATAGTGGATGCCAGCACTGAGGTCCATTTCAGAGCACTGACCTTCTGGTAGACTCTTTAATTTATAAAGTGTGGACCACGGTCAAGTCCTAAACAAGATCTCTGTGCAACTGGTATGGCACAGAGCTGAACATCCTCGGACTGAGCTTTCTGTAAGGCTGAGAAGATATTACACCATGCTGCGGTAATCCTTGGCCAGTATAAATTGAGGAAGTTGGGAAGACGTGCTGGAGTTGAGTTATTTGGAAAGGAAGAAAGCCAGAGTAAAGTTAGAATTAGTTTTCTTGTCAATATCAAGCATGTGGTTCTAGACTTTACTTTTCCATTTGAAGGAAAGCTAATAAAAACTGTGAACAGTATATGTATGTCTTGATAAAAGATGTCTACATTACTGTCTGTAGTGCTTAAATTGTATGCAAGGAAGAAAATGTGTACTTTACTGAGCAAGGTAGGAACAGCTACCGAATAACATTTGTTTTGCCAAGGGATGTCTCTTTTCTGTTATGAAGGAGCAAATATAATTTTATTAGCTTTATTATTTAATAATAAGAAATTAAATCACAACTTCTGATACATCAAACAAAACCTAGTGAAGTGAGCGTATCAGTTCAGAATTTTAAATGTTGAATTCCAGACTACTGGAATTTTCTCGTTTGTAATCTTATACATACAGAAAAAACGTTCTCTTGGAGTTAACTTTCTTTTTGTAGTTTTAGTAGCAACCTGGAACACAATGACAGATGTGTTGTTTCTCTTTCCTGACAGTATTATGTTTGTGTTCTGTAGGACAGATTAGATTGGGTCTAATGGGTTAGTTACTGATTAACTGTTTTCCTAACATGGACAGCACGTTGAATTTCAGCTATGAATGACTAAGAGTTTGCATTCAGCTCTAAAAACAAGTTGGGCATGATCCCAGTTCTCTTCTGGTTGGGAGAGGGACTGGCTTGCATGTTCTGTAAACATGAATATTAAAAAATAAAGCAGAAGTTGTAGGATGTAGAAGTTGTTGATGCTGTAGGTGAACATTAGTAGAATGACTGATGGTATTTACTTATTTTCTAATATGTAACATAGTCTAATGTCTTGCTCTAAGGCATTAGAGATAAGTTTTTTTAAGAAGAAATGCTAAATAAGAGTTTCAGAACAGTTGTCTGGATTGTTCTGTTGAGTTTAATCCTTCCCCAAAAAGCAATGTTGTGTGCCTGAGATGAATAAAAATTTATTTAAAAAAAAAGTTATTTCAATTGTCTTGTGTTGATTTTTAAGAAGAGTAGGATATAGTCAATTTGAAAAAATAAGGTGAGATTCCAAAACAATCTGGTTAATATCCTTACTGATTTGTGAGTCCTATAAGAAAACTAACTTCTTGTAAAATAGGAAGTGTAAGATGTACTGCAGAAAAGCTTTCTAGTGTTTCACAATCATCTAGAGTGTAACCTGTAAGGAGAATCAGCATAGTTTTAGATCTCTGGAGATGACACTGATTTTCCAGACAATAGCTCTTACCTATCTTATCTGAAAGACTTTGTTTTTTGCCTTAACCTCCCCTTATGTGTGCCTCTTTGTAATATGTAGTTGATAATTATATCAACTCTTGAATGACATGATTTGAATTTTTTATTTCAGGGTAGAATCTTTGGAATATCTTTTCATGCGTTGCCGCAATCACTTGTGCCAGAATATGGTTATATTCCAAGGTAAATTACAATGTGTTTTTAGATTTTGTGCTTACTTTGCTGTCTTTATGGTATTGAACCCTTGTCAGAAGAAGGAATGTAATATTTGTTCCGTGCCTGCTAGAGCTTCTGGGGCATATGAGAGTAGTTCCAGGTAGAAAAGGAGGGATGCAGAAGTTAGGGAATTCAGAGCTCCTGTTCAGTTGTATTTCTTTATTCTCATGTCATTGGGGGAAATTATTCTATATATTAAGTTCTACAAAAAATGGTGAAATAGTTTTTGTGGAAAAAATCCAAGCTTTATTCTGAGCATCAGAACTATGTTACTGTTCTTTCCTCAGCTTTCTCGTTGATACATGTGCATATTTGGAAGAACATGTTGATACTGAGGGACTCTTCAGAAAGTCTGGATCTCTTGTTCGCTTAAAAGCTTTAAAGGTATTCTCTAAAGTGGCTCTTTTTTTTCTTAATAAGCTGTGTTTCACTTGAGTGTATTTTCATTTTTGAACTCTTTTCAGTCATGTTCAAGTTTTAACACTGGAAGTAGATTGGTAACATTACCTGCCCTAGAAATGATACATCTAGCCCAGAAGCTGACAGGCTTCCACCTTCTTTTTTTTTTTTTCTTTTCTTTTAAATATTTTGCCTTCTAGGTGATGAGAATAGTTTAAGACTGAACAAACTTACTAGCAGTTGTGCACACTATGAGGATATTTGTTTAGCAATGTTCTCCTGGTGGAGGGAAGATGAGAAACCTCTAAATTAACACATGTGGTCTGACAACCTTGCCTGTCTCTCATTGTAGTTGGGTTAAACACGACAAGGCTGAAACTAACAATGGGGAGGATATGACTGTTGTGTCATGGGCTAGAGCATTACTGCCTAAATGTAGAAATCTGACAATATGTTGAAGATTTTAAATTGAGTTTCTTATGAAAAATTTCAGAGTAAACTGGATCAAGGTGAAAACTGCCTCTCAGCTGCACTGCCGTGTGATGTTGCAGGGCTTCTCAAACAGTTCTTTAGAGAGCTGCCAGAACCCATCCTCCCACCTCACCTGCAGGAAGGCCTATTCAAAGCTCAGCAGCTTGGAAATGAGAAGAAAGCTGCAACCATGTTGCTGTCCTGTTTAATGGCTGACAAAACAATTGCAGCTTTGAGATATTTTTTCAACTTTCTGAGAACTGTGTCCTTAAGGTCAGTGTAAAGGGTGTGTTTGTAAACAGCTCTGAATTCCTTTAACCACTTCTCTCTCCAGGCAAGTGTTGTAACTTTCTGTGAGTGGTCTGCCATTTTAAACTTCCGTATTTGCAGATACTCACTAAATTCAGTCATAGTCTTTTATTTCATAAATCTAAGGTTTTCTTTATGAAAACTTAATTAACTGGAGATATGACTTTGTTCAAACTTTGTTCAGCAGAATTACCATAATTTGATACCTTGCATTCCCTAAAACTGAGGGGAACTATAACTTCTTCATTTCAATAGCATAGTTGTGCAGTTATCTGGCCTGGAGTGCATAAATCTGTACGTTAATCTTGTTATGTAAGCACTTCAGTGAATGAGTCTGTTTTTATTTTTTTAATTGCACTTGTCTTATTTGGTCTTTTCTTTCTCCATGCTTACATTCTGATAAATTAAAAAACCTTTTTTTGTTAAGATCCAATGAAAACAGAATGGATAGCAGTAATCTGGCAGTGATTTTTGCTCCCAACCTCTTGCACTCGAATGAAAACGAAAAGATGTCCACTAGTACAGAAAAAAAAATTCGCTTGCAAGCTGGTGTCGTGGAAACACTTATTGACCATGCAGCAGAAATCGGTAAGATGATAAATGTTTATCAGTGTGTCTTGATGCACCAACCTGTGTACAGCTTTTCTTTTCAATTTTTAAGAATGATTACAAAAGAATACTTCTTGACTATTCTAGGACAAGTACCAGAATTTATCTTGGAAAAGATTCCTTCAATGTTAGGTGTTGATGTCTTTCAATCTACACCCTCACTGTGGGGCCATGAAGACAGTGAAAATGAGTCTCCCAGTGACTGTAAGAGGAGGAGGCACCGAAGTGTTGGGGGTAGGTATGTTTTGTGAAACTTTCAAAACCAAAAACAGAACTGAGACTTCAGGTAGTCTGATCCTAAGCACTTCTTCCACACGCAGAACAGATGTCTTCAAAATGGTTTGGTTTGATTTGCAAAATCTGTATAAGACTTTAGTAATAACATTATTGTATATTTACTCAGAGTTTTCGTGTCTGTTGTCTACTAAAGAAGCTATTTTGGATTTGTGTTGCCAGATTGATATTCTGGCTTTTTGTTGAGTCAACTTCAGATCCTGTTGCAGAAGGCTAAAGGGTTTGTTGCTAATTTTGAAATGGTGCTTTAACATATACTTTGAGAAGTCAGGTCATGAGAAAGCAGGTATGCAAATGGCAAGTGGGTTTTGAATTAGAGTAGCTAATTTGTGTTTTGAAGTGTAAATCTGAATTGGATATTATTGGATAGTATGTGCTCTGGTGTCATGGATCTGGGATTTTGGGTGAGTGTTTTTCAGTTTTCAACAGGGCTGAGTAGGGTTTTTTTGCCAGGTATGGACAATCAAATGGTGCATTCTCAGTTCTGCACTCTCAGAGGAAATACTATGGAACGTGTGTGCTTGACTTCATTCGAATCCACTGCAAAGGGATCTTTTATGTATTGCTATAAAAACATAGGTATTTATTTAGCTCATGTACGTGGAGTATTAAACCTGACAGTAGTTGAAATTAAGGCTGTATGATTGTGTGTTTAGCCATGGCATGATTTTTTTGTGTATTGTACTTTTTTGTTCTGTTTGTTTGTTGGATTTTTTGTTTGGTTTTTTACAATAATTTTTATTTTAAGGAAAATAGATTTTTCAGCTGTTGTGAAAGCAATAAAAACTATATTGGTGGGAAGATCTGGGTTATGATATTCTGTACATAAAACAACCATTTAAACTGATTTGCTTTTTTTTGTCACTGAAAAAAAAAAAAGTTGAGTTAAACTTGAAAACAGAGCAAGACAAGCTTCCCATTTAAATTTGATTGCTTGGTATGTCTTGCATTTCAGATATTGTTAGTGGAGCATTGAATAAATTTAAATCTAACAGAACACCCTCCACTACTCCTCAACAAGACAGAAGTGGTAGGTATTGGTGTATTTGTACTGAGTAAAGCCCATGCAGTATCTTCTGGATTTGTTAACTATATTCAACATTTTTTTTAACGAAAGAATTAGAACTTGGTTGAAGGAAAGTGATTAAATATAAATTGTTTAAAACGGAATATAGATACATATTTATTGAGGATACTGCATTTACTGTAATTCTTGGAGCAGCTACAGTCACTGCAGTAGAGGGCTGTGTGGTTTAGCTCTGTGGAGATAACCCAACCAAACTTATGCATTTTAGCTAATGAACCACTAAGGCTTCAATGCAGTAGTGCAGCATTTTATCATCTTTGGAATGAATCTGCAAGGACTAAAATTCTTTCATGCTTACCATCTCTAAAACTTACAGAAGATGACTGTACATTTACTTCCTGCTAATACCTATATTGCTTCTTTGTGTGGGTTTGGATTTTCCTTTCTGGTACTCTAAAATTGCAAAAAACCCAACAAAATAAAAAACCAACCCCTAAGCTATACTGATTACTTTGCTTGTTCAAAATGCATGCACTTTGGCTAAGCTTTTGCGACTTTCAGAGTTAGAAAACACCCCAGAACAACTGTTTACTTCATTAAATTCTCCAACTTTTAAGCTACTACTGCAAATTTGATTTTCTTAATTTCAGTCCTTTCATCAGTGACTCCGGTGGTTCTTACTCCAAGTACCAAGCGGAAACTTCCAACTGATTGCTCTCAGGGCTTGTCCAGCAAGAAGAGACGATCTTTTAAACATAGTTTCGCCTTTGAGTTTTTACCAAGTAGCATATTTAACAGCAGCTCAACACCAGCATCAGGTACAGTGCCATCACTTTTTCCTTGCTGCTTGAAGTGGTTGTTGGTGGCTTTAAATTTAAGAGTGGAGCTGTTTGTTCTTGTTAGACAGTCATTGATGCTTGTTGCTGGAAGTATTCCTTACACTGCATCTCCATCTTGGTAAATTGTGTATGTTTATGTTCATTGGTGACTCATGTTACATGGATTGAGCAAAAGCCAAATTCTTTCTTGTTTTTTGTTCTATTGATCTCTCATATTTGCAGTCCTGATGTCCTTTCACCTTTTTTACTCCTTATGTATCACTCAGGTAATACTCCTGTTTCTTTATTGGTGCACAAATCCATGAAGACTGCCTATGTTTCCAACCTTTTGAAAGCTGTAGCCTTCTGTCTTGTAAATGCTCAAATAGCTGATCTTAGCTCTATGTGAAATGTAATTGTTGCTTTTATAAAGCTTCTTTCTTGTGTCCTATCTTGTTTTTCCTCTAGATGCTACATCTCAAAACTCTAGAGAAAACTGTACTTTTGTTTGACAATACTTTAGCACCCCTTTATTCTACCTGGAGTGCTTCCAACCATCAGGCTGTTCTGAAAATCCTGTTTTCTTTATTTGGTTCTTTCATGTGCTGCCAACTGAAGTTAGAGTGGAAGGCTATTTCTAGATTTGCTGTTTTGCTTGATTATTTTTTTCCCCTCAAATGAGTGTTATAAAACTTAGTGCTTTTCTTATTAAATTATTTCTGTTCTCCGTGAAATTCTTGTTTGTATGGATAAGCAAACCAAAGCAATGACATTTTATAAAGATAGCAGTGATGCATGTGTTTCATAAAATGTCCAGTAGTAAAAAAAGTAACTCTTCTTCATTGTTGCTTTAGCTCTTCTGGCTAGGTATGTAAAAAAAGCACACTGCAAATAATAATGAGACTGTCTAATTTTTCTTCTTGAGCTCTTAAATTTGAGGAACTGATCTGATGATAATAATGTGGAAACTTATTTGAGGTAGTGATATCAGTGGCATGTAATTAATTGCATTGCAGCCACTTTTGTGGATGCTACAAGCAACAGCTTTGTTTAATTTTAAAGTGGAAGTCAAAGTAATTTCAAGCCAGCACTCTACAAAAGAAGCAGAAAAATTGTGCTGTTCAAGAACCTGTTCTTTGTGTTGACTCCTCACTCTTTATCTGAAAAAATGTGACTATTTTAAGTTCATATAAATATAATTTTGTCCCTGTAGTTCAGTTTGAAGCAAGTCCTTGTGTGTGTCTTGAGTCATCACAAACCTCACTATCTCCTTCAACCATGGGTGAAAATCATGTGTCCAGTACGGGGAATAGAAGAAGTAAAAGACTTGCAAGCAAAAAACTATGCAGGTAATTTACTCTCAAAACCTAAAGATAAATTGGAAGGATGTGTCCTTGAATAATAACCTCAATCTGTCTCTAAAATTATTGGTTTTGGTAAATTTTTATAGTAATCTTAAAACCACCAGATCTTCTGATGTTGCAAAATTGACCTCAAAACAAAATAAGATCTGGTATAGTAGCTTTCTGTGCCTATTAAAAAAAGATGGGCAAGAAGGCAATAAAATTAATAGAACTGGAGGAAATAACTGTAAATAAATGTCAGGATGTTTTCATTGCCCTCCTAAAGAGTTTGTCACTTCTTCTCTTGTCCTTCCAGGGCTGAATCAGGAAAGACTGGTTGTTTTTCTCCAAAGATAAGCAGAAAAGAAATGGTTCGTAGGTCTTTACGCTTGAAATTTGGTTTGGGGAAAAGCAACAGAGAAATGGTAAGTACCCAGTCCTCTCATTAGACTGCAGACTTTTAAAGTTTGAGGCACTGCCTTTCAGGAGCAGGAAGGATGCATTTTGTAATGGAGGGATCCCAGTATTAATTGAACCTGCTTGCTGTCAAGTACAAGAAACTAGAGGTTTATTTGCATAGCAGTAACTGATCAGCTTGTGTTTGGCTGGCATGGGGCAAGATGCCGAGGGAGGGAGCACCTGACCTGAACTGACCAAGGAGCAGTTCCATGCCATGTAATGTTAAGCTCACCAGTAAAAACTGGGATGGGGATAATTTATGGAAAGTAGTCACTGCTCAGAGGCTTGCTGAGAATTGGCCTGATTGTTGTAAGTGATGACCTTTGCATCATGTATGGGTTTGGGTTTTTTCATCTGTGGGGTATGTGTCCCTTTTCCTTTTCATCTTTCCAATTCTCTCCCTCATTCTGCTGGGGAATGGGGAAATTGAGCATATGGCTGGATGGGAGCTTGCCTACTTGTTGGGATCAACCCACCATGGTTGTGATCAGTGGGTCTCAGTTCCTGAGTGGAGTATCTGCCCTGGCAGAGCTTGTGCACAGAGTCGCTCTGTTCACAGTGTGATCAAGTCTGCCTGACTGCAGGGAGGCTGTTCCCCATCTAAGTCTGCAGAAGATCGAGGCAAGAGGAAGTATGGCCAAGAAAAGGCTGCTGTGGCTGTTTTGTGTAGTGGTTTCCTGAAGCTTCCTCTGTAAATGAGATTCCAAATTACAAGTTTATATAAAAGCAATTAACACTTTTTGTTTGTTCAAGACTATTGTATCAGGATGTGCAGCTGGCAGTAGATCAGAAAATATTGGAAGGCGTCTTGCAAGTCAGCAAGGTTTGGAAAGCAGAACTGAATGTGCAAAAAGAGATGTACTCTTCAGCCCATGTGTCAATGAAAAATTCCCTAAGAAAGGTAATTGCCTAACCAAATGTATTACATGGGGAAAATGTTTTTGTTGGTTTTTTTTTTACTTTGCCAAAGCAACTTTATACACAAGTATGAAAGCAATTGGAATAAAAGTATGCTTCTAACTTAAATCAAAAGTCACTTGCATGTTAATGGCTTCTTTGGAAAAAGAATTGGTTTAGAACAAGTTTGTTGTGTTTCTAGTGTAATTTAGTAGCTCTCTTAGTTAAGTGAGAGGAAATGCACTATTTCACTTATAATACTATAACTTTCTTTACATTTGTGAAATTTAAGGGCATAATGGCATCTTTAAATTCAGTGCTGCTTTGATAATTATTTTTTAGTAAGAATTTTGTCTATAGATATTAAAATCACAAATTATTCTTAAACACTGTGGTGTTTATTTTAAGGTTCAAGGAATGTAAGCAAGTCAGAAGAAAACTTACTGACTCCAAAATGTCACAATAAGGTAGTTCACCGAATGTCATGGAATAGTCCTGCTGTTATGGATTCTCAGGTGATCAGCAAGAATGAGCAAATTCTGCCTGGACACTCTGAAATGGGAGTCAGCTCTTCAGAATCTGATTTGATGTTTGGAAAGTCACCAGTTACTCCAGATGAATTCAAATCTGCAACTGTAAGCAAACAAGACAACAACTTGGAACTTGTGCTTTGTGAAGATGAAAGTAATTCAACTACAGAAACATTACTGAAAGTTAAGCAAGCCTTCTCTGCATCTGGGAGCATTCTCCACAATTTGATAGGTGATAAAAAATCATCCCTCTCAGGTGTAGCAAGTGAAATATTAAATGAAACTCCATGTCCCTCAGGGCTCAGTTCAGCGAAAGAAGTGTTAGTGGAAGAAGTTTCTGAAAATCCAGCAAATGTAAAATCCAGAGAGCTGTTGCACCAATTTAATCATTCTGCTGCTGCTGATAAACAGCAATCAAAAAAAGAGGAAATTGATGTTTTGGAGAAAAGAAACTTCAAAGCTTCTATTGAGATTGAACTTCAGGTCCCAAAACCAGATATAAAAAAACTAGAAGAACTTCCTATGCCTCAAGTACTAGCCGAGGAAGAGAATTTTGCTGTTGAGAACAGTTCAACAAAAGATGACTTACACAAATCAGATGTCTCTGGAAGAAAAGAGGAAATAGAATTAACACACTTACAAACAGCTGAAAACTGTATGGTAAAGTGCTATAATTTGGAAGAGGGTACTGCTAAACCTTCTGTGGCAGGGCAGCTGCCTACTTCACAGTTGCCTAAATTACAAAATGAAATGAGCAACCAATACTTGGAAGCTGAAAATTCGGATAATGTTTTAGTTAAAACATCAGCTGTTTCTGCCCATGGGAAGGTTTTTGACCACATACAATGGTTCAATCAGCTTTCATTAAATGATCTAAATTCTACAAGCAAAACTAAACCACCTCTGAAGTTTCAACGTACTCCAGTTAGACAGTCTGTAAGAAGAATGAATTCCCTTTTGGAGGCTAACAGACAATCTGTAAGCTCTGAGATGGTTAAGTCAAGTGGTGTTGGTTCACCACTTGTTAAATCTTTGAGCTATGATTCTGCCCTATTCCCCTGCACAGAAAAGCCATCCAAGAATTCCATGCTTTTGCCACGCAGGAGTGAAAGCACACGTGACAGAGTTTCTGTAGCTCATAAGCAGCTAGACTTAACATCCAAATCACGTTGCAGGCCGTTAAATCCATCAGACAAGCCTGACATTTCTGTCAGAACTGTTGGAGTCCATGAACAAAAAGCAACTGTTCATCCACCAAAGTCTGTTCTAGAAGATCTAACCAATCATGAAATGGTTAAATCCAGTTTGAAAGTTAATGCAAATATAAATATTCCAGGTGCTGCCCCAGAAAAATCTATGATCACAAGAAGTGCTTCAGGAAAAGAAAGAGTTCGTTATAGAGGCTCTCCAAAGAATCCAATATCTGAAGTAAAACTGCTACCAGCTGCAAAGCCAGTAGACTTATAAGATCAAATGCGATGACTAAATGGGTTCTTTGTAACTTGGTTAACCTTTGGAAAAATCTGAATTTGTATGATTTTTTTTTCTAGCTCTTTTTATTTGTAATTTTTCATTTGTTTAAAATGAATGATTTGTGAAGATGTACAAATAGCAATTTGTTTCATGTTGAGGTTTTCTTCACTCGCTGAAACTTCTGTAAAGGCTAGTCAGTTCAACTAAATGAATTTGACTTATAAAACAAAAATAATCGGTTAATCTGTAAATAATCTAACACAAATGTTTGTGTTAGATCTCAAGTTTTGATTATCTCAGCCTCTAAAAACATGCTTCATCTCCCAAAACTGTTCTTGCAGTATTTAGACTAAGCATCAAGTTCAAAAACAATTTCTCCAATATTTAAAACAAATTTAACAGACATGTGAAAGGAAGTGTTTTGATGCTGAGTATTAGTAATTAAATTTATTTACTTTTTAGTTTTAAGTGTATTGTAGCACCCCTTGATACTACTAAGTTGGACCTCATATGAGCTGTATTTCTTTTGAGACAATATTTTTTATTTTTGTTGGAGTAAATTGGGAGTGGATTTTCTTTGAGTAGGTAAATGTGACAATATAATACATATGTGCGCACACACTGGAGAATTAGAACACATGGGAAACAAATGTGCAGTTTATTCAAGAATTGTAAAGTCTTAAAACTTCATCCAGTGTTGTGTTCTGCAGTAGGTACCAAGTATTTTCAGTTACGAAATGTTTTATCTTAACATGAGAGGGGACTTTTAATTTATTTTTAGAGCTGTAGAATTATGTTAACTAAGTGGTGCAGAAGCTGGGTTTAGATGCTGTGTTGCAAGAGACAAATGTAAGAAGCCATAGTGTGTTAAAGGTTGATTTGCACAAGCAAATGTTTACATCTTTTGAAATGAAAACTGTTTGTCATCAGTTAAAATTATTTAAGAGTAAACACTTGAAACTGTTCATTAGCTTTTTATATGTGTGAACTGCTTATTGGCAGAATGTTAGAGCTGAAGCACTGGATACTTTTGGTTTTAATAAAACCATTGGTTTTTCCCTTTTCTGAGTTTGTTCTTTTATAATTACTTGGAAAGTTAGATTATGCTGTTATACACAGACTGTAGACACCAAAATTAGTAAGTCTGAAAATACTGAAGCCAGAAGTAAATCTGTTCTGCCTGTCCTTTTTGTTCATCTTAGCTATGTGTTGGTAATTCTCACAACTAGCAAAAGGCATGATGCAACATAGCTGATCAGCAGTAGTCTTCCGAACTTCTTAAAAGGGTATGTTAATCAAAATAGGTCTTTTCTGTTCCCTGTCTCCTTCCCTGTATATCCACCAAATTGCTATAAGTGTTGCAAGAGACAAATATAAGAAGCCATAGTGTGTTAGTGGAATTGCAAGTGGAATTGGTTCAGCTCCTTCATCTTTGGAAACTCCCTGCCTCACTCTTGCTATGTTACTGTAAAGTCCAATACGAGGGAGCCAGCCATGAGATGTTAACCAGCTTGCTTGGTGTTGTGGTTAAGAATAGGAACCTTTGGTTTTGTGAACTAAAGGAGTGAATATCTCCGTTCACCACCATCCAAAGAGGAAGCTGCTTCTCTTGGCAGCATGTTCCTACCCTATGCCTTTAGCTGGTGCTGGCAGATCCCTCAATAGGCTGAGCAGGCACCAGAGCACCATGTTTTGGATCATCTCACTGAGGTAAGTGAGGATCAGCAAAACAACTAGCAGCTGTCATGGCTAATGTAAGGAGGTAGGAGCTGGAAATAGGACAGAAGGAGACAAAGGCAGTGTCAGGAAGAAAATGAGGCCTGACTCCTGTAATAATGGGGTGTCACACTGATTTTTGTTCAGAAGACTAAGACTTGAGGTTGTCAAAGCTGCATTAGCATTCAAAATATTTGGTACATATTAATGTGTCCTATGTGGAGCAGTAAAGTACATTTGATCACCCATGCAATCTAGTCTTGAAACATCTCAGCTTCTTGGGGGAAATTTGATAGGGCACTGACAAAGAAACCTGTAGCAGAAAAGAAATTGTTAAAGTTTAGGTTTGTTTTTAGAGGTTTTGCAGAACAATTAGGACATAGATCCCCTTATATAAAGTTGGTTATGTTTTGCAGAAGGAAACACTAGATGCCAAGTGGAAGTTCCTGTTGCTTAATCCTGCAAGTTACAGCTTGCATAATGTACCAGAGACCAGCAAAAAGAGTAATCTACACGTGCAAGTGTAGTTCATGGGACTGTTGTGGTTTATGGGGCATAGCCTCAGAGTTTTTCTGTGGATAGCTATACTAAACTGGCACGTGATTAATCCCTGTCAGTAGCAGTGAAGGTATGATACATAAAATAACCTTTAGAAGCTACCGTTTTGCCGAGTGCTGCTTTAGAGGAGAGACTTCATTTAGCAAGATACTTTTTGTAGTTATCTTCTTGATAACCTCGGCTCTGGGTGATGTGTCTGGATTTGCTTAATCTGGAGCCATTTACCTGCAAGTCCTTGGAGATGGTTGCCGTGTTGCTACCCTGTAAACCTGCAGCTAGGTAACACTATCATCCTGTAAGTAAATCATTGATCGTATTATTCTAGAGATAGAAATCACAGCAGGAATAGGGATACTCTCCTAGGAATATGTAATGCCTTATTGCTGTCACCGTTAATGCATCACAACCCTTCAGTTATTTTTAGACTGTGAAGTGAGAAAGAGAGGTTTTTAACATCCCCCCGAGCCCCGCAGGAGCTCCTGGCCGTGGCTGCGGCGCACGGAGGATGCGCGGCCGCGGAGCCGCCGCCCCCGCAGAGCCGCGCCGGGAGCAGGAGCGGGAGGTGAGCGGCGGCTCCGGCCCGGCGGCTCCGCGGTGCTGCTGCTGCTGCCGCTGCCCGGGGCACGGGGGAACGGAAGGGATGGCGGCACGGCTGGCCAGGGCCGCGGCGGTGCGGGCGGAGGGCGGCGGGGATGTTCTGAGAAAAGCAGATTTTTTTCCATCGAGATGGAGAATGCAGAGGCCGCTGGAGCGGGAGGAGCGCGGTGCGGTGGGGTGGGAATATTCCCAGCACTGGGGTTTTCAGCCGTTTTTGTCTCAAAGACGTTTCCAGGTGCCTTGCGCCGGAGGCTGGAGCATCTCCTAAACGTCTGGCGTGAAGAAATCAGGCAGCTGTGCGTGTGTTAAGGAAGACAAGGGGAGCTCGAGGAGGATTTGTTTATCCAGGGGACTGGAAGTGATGCATTTCAATTAGTCTCTGATGTCAGGGGGAAGGGAGCTTTAGAAAACAACCATTCTGATTAAAATTCAGCCTGTCAGAGGACAGTAAGTGGTACTTGCTTGTTGTGGTTCTTTGTTGTTGTTGGCTTTGGCGGGTTTTTTCCTAATTAAACTACACTGTGCAGACATTTAGTGGAAGGGATTCAAGGAAAACAAATGAAACCTATTTGCTTCAGGTGGGAAAGACGGTGCATATGAAATCGAAGCCTTTTGTCTCAAGGTGCAAACAAAATATATGCAGGTTGTTCGGCATTCTCTTATTATTGATTTTTCAGGCAATGCAAGAATAGAGCCTGGAAAACACAGCTCCTGGATGAAGAGTTCTTGGTTTTTAGACCAGAGCTTTATAAATAGCATAATAAACATGGAGGGAGTGGAGGGGTGGATGGTGTAGTGGATGACGTATTCTCATCAAATGAAAAAGTGGATTCATTTTGTTTAATTAATGTTATCAGAAAAAGCAAATCAGCAAATTGATTTGTGTAGTTTGCTGCTTAATATTTCTTACAGAAGAGAAGAGCATATCCACCCTATTCCCTCACTGGCTCCCCCCCACCAAATTTCCAGCTGGCTAGACTTCCAGCTGCCCCTCAAACCTGTGGTAGTAAAGTCCAGTAGTGGGATCAGATATTATTTCTGCCACAAGTATAGGTCTTTTTCCCCTCACTATAATTTATAAGCAAATTTCTTTCTTTTTGACAGGATAAGAGTGGCTGCCAGTATGATTACTACCTTGCTTTGCAACATGATATTTCTGCTGGCATTTGGATTGGCTTCAGCTTTTAGCCACAGCCCCAGAACACCTGACAGGGTTACTGAAGCAGATATTCAGAGGCTCCTCCATGGCGTTATGGAGCAATTGGGCATTGCCAGACCACGGGTAGAATACCCAGCACACCAGGCTACGAATCTCGTTGGTCCACAGAGCATTGAAGGTAGTTAATTTCTATTTTGAGTTATGATTAATTTATTAGTATGCTTTGGTAATATTTTTTTTATAGATACAGAAAGAATATCTTGAGCTTAAAGTCACAGATTTCTTCACCATGTTGTTGCTTGATTTTTGTTTTAAAATCACCATCCATCTTCCATAATGTAATGTTTTTGGCAGAAGTAGTGAGGTTTTTTTAATGTGCAGGCTTTGATGAAAAAGCTTGTTGTCTTGGCATTGTCTGATCTCTGTTGCCTCGAAACAGTGCGTTTGCTAAATTATTCCTGAATATTGTATATAAATATATTACATATATATTTCACATGAAACAAATATTATCTATAGAGCCCAAATTCTATGGATTTTTAGAAACATATGCAAACCAGAAGAGATCAAGTGTTTGTGGTGCCATGTGAGATAAAGGGGTAAACCTTACACTGCTCATCTCCCTGTGTCGACAAGTAGCACCTCAAAACCATGTTGCAGGGATGAATGCTCTGGGCTCAACTTCGGGTTTTTTTGGCCAGTACCTCTGATCTCACACTGTGTAAGTTTTCCTTGGAATCAGTCTTTTATAGCTATGTAAATAATTTGAAATATCTGGCTCAAATGTGAGGATATTGGGATAATGTTTCAGTGTGTTGCTATTTTAACTGAAAAAACCAGCTCTTCTTTTGGCATGACAGCAAGAGGCTGAAGGTATGAAACTCCAAATATTATTGTTTATGTGTGAACATCAAAACATGGCAGAACCCCTCAACCTTTCTCTCAGAATTAAATCGATCTGACACAGTGCAGTAAGAACCCACTGTTCGTAAGTCTATATTCTCTATTTTATCGTCATTCTGATCTGCAGACTGTCCTAGAAAACAGATACAATTGCTTTAATGGAGGCTGAGGAGAGGATTAAAGCTGAATAGGCATTTCTAGCAGATAATTGCAGACCTAAGTTTATATATTTTCCAAAGAAACTTTGATGGACGCATGTTTCTGAAAACTTAAATAACAGAGACTAAGTTTAAAGAGTGTAATTTGGGCTGTACCCTTTTCTCCTTTATGAATGTTCATACATAGAGAAATTGGGACAGATGGTGGAAGCGAGTAATTTTACTCTCAATTTTTCTCTTTTCTCTAGCCATTTTTTAAAGAAGAGAAGCCTTAGACAATACAAGCAAGTCTGAATTTCTGGCAAATATTTAATCTCATCTGTTTGATGTTACTTTCTAATTACAGTGTTAGCAAAGTCAGACTGTGCATCTCTTTGTATAAGTATCAAAGGTTTTCTAGTGTTTATTAGACTGAAGTAATGCTAGTTTTCCAGTCATCTGTACAGTCTTCCATAAACAGCAGGTTAAACAAACATTTTTTTTTCTCCTTTTAAAAAAAAATTTAAAAATCCATCTGTGTATCTAACAGAGTAAAACTGAAAGATGATAAATCCAGTTGATTTTAAATGGTCTTGTGGGGTGAATGCTATCAGTCAGTGTAGAAGTAGGCAAGCAAATCAGACCTGTGTATCAAATGTTGCTTTTTATAGAGTATTCTGCAGTGAGTTTTTCAGGTAGTAATCATTTACTCTTTCTTTGGTTTCTTGTGGTGATGTGTGTCTATCTATAGATAGATATGCCTAAAAGTATCTGATTAGAAACTTCAGTCTAAGAAAATGTTTGCGGTTTCAAGGTTAAAGCGGTCTTACATCACTGAACACAATATTTTCTCATACTGCTTTTTTAAAAAAGTACATATAATTCAGTGAATTTTCACCATGAATCTGGTTTTAAATACAGACCATGATTTATAGGATTGCTAGTCCATCAAAACTTGTATTTCATTCTAAAAAATAAGTCCATATATTTTTAAATAACGTCAGTACAAGGTTTCACATTCTGAAGAATTCACCTATGGACTTTCCATAACATATGCACACTCTTATCACTGGCTACTAATTCCATGTGCAAGTGCTTAAAAAATTCTACATGATAATAGAAAGGAAAACTAAGGTGGAAGGAAAGAAAGAGGTTTTAGAATTATTAGAATGTGTCACAGCAAAGCAGAGTTTTCATCATAAATGCCATGGCAAAGTGGTAATTCACCAACTACTCTTCTGAACTACTCTCGGTCTTCATTGGGATTTTTTGCCTGAAAATGACGGACAGTGAAGTTGGGTATGAAATGCTTAGTATTTATCAGAAATTCTGAGCTGTCAGAAGTGTTGACTTCCAAGCACTTTTCAGACTGCAGGTTTCAGTGACAATGTAAAAATTTTAAAACCAAGTTCATTTCATGCCTGCATTCTCATCATTAAGGCCCTGACTGCTCTGGAGTGCATTTGTTTTTCATTTTGACTGGATACTGCATCTCAGCATAAAAACAACCCTCTATCAATAAGACCTTAATAAATTTAGTATGTTCCTACAGAAAATTGTTTTACTTAACAAAAGGTTTTTGTCAGACATAGTCCCAGCAGCACAGACCTGCAGCAGTGGTGACAGCTGTCATTGCCATCAGCTTCAGCTGAGCCACAGTTCCAGAGGTACCACTGACTTTGAAAAGGCCAAGATTTCACCCATTGTATGTGTACACTTGCAAGCAGCATACTGTCAGGAAAAATTAATTCTTGTGGCTTTGGAATTTGGAAACAAATTTAGGCTGCCATAATATAAACAAGTTTACTCTAGCAACCGGATTATAATGAAATGTTTGCAAATTTGAGTGATTATTATAATAACATTTTCTATGTTGTTATTATTTCCATGAATAAGAGCTTAATAATTTAATACACAACAAAAATATTATTGCTGCTAATTCACAAGCAGATTTCCTGATCCTGCTCATTTTCCATCTCAGCTTTCTAATCTTTTCCTGGTGTTAATTATTCTGTTTTGACTTTAAAATGCTAGAAAACCAGAGGTTGGATGTGTTGCAAGGAACTCTACATGATCATTCCCATCCTTACCTTCACACCCACCCTATCCCTTCCCCCCCAGAAAAGTTTAGGGCTGACTTGGTTGTAGAAAGTGTAGTCACAAACATATTCTATGCCAAAGAAAACTAAAAACAGGACAATTTTCAGAAAATATATTTAGCAGCATATGCTCTCTTTTTGAAGTGACTAGATAGTTTTCTTGTTGATGGATGAAAAAAAAAAAATTACAGCTTGTTAATTGGAAGAAATTTCTCTCTTTTCTTGTGTTGAAATCTATAAACACATGTTTGTTTGGGTTTTTTGTTGGTTTTTTTTTTTCCCAATCTTCTCCTTAACTTTGTACTTGTCAATTTAGTGTTACTTCAGGTCGGGCTGCTAAAATAGGAGTAGTGTCTAGAAAATGGCCTGATTCCAAAAAGAAATAAACTTGTATTAACTAGTCAAATTTCTCTGATAATATTCACTCTCCTTTTAAATTCATCTTATCAGAAAGCTATATTGGGGTCACTTAGCAGCATCTATAAAAAGACTAGCAAACAGAAAACCGAAATAGGAATTTTTAATGAGTAAAATGTTTTTGTACTTACTGTTCAGCTTATGACTAAAATACTATGCAAGCTTTACTGTAGAAAGCTTTCTACAGATAAAGGGGCTGCATCTATGTTAAAAGAGAACAAAAGAATAAAATAAAGAAATGCATTCAACATTTCAGAAAACATAGCAGTTAATTTTTCTGTCTGGAAGGGCATTTATGAAGTAAGAGACCACACTTTTCTTTCCTTGCGTGCTTGCAATTTTGTGCCAATATTTAAGGGGTTTGTTTGTTTGTTTGTTATTGTTTGGTTTTCAGCTGTTTTCCTTTTTCTGGGGAGTGGAAGGGAATCAGCCTATAATGTAAATTTCAGGCCTATTATGCCCTGCATAGGACAACAGTAAAAATCTCAAACACATGGGGGCACCAGTAGCTCATCTTGAGCAGTTTAGAGCACTTAACTTCATAATGGGAAATGTGAAGTCCCATTTTCCTTTTGTTAATACTGCCTACCATAAATTCAGTACAACAGAAAGCCTCTTGTGTGGTTTGTTCGTTTGTGTTTGATTTAGTTGCTTTTATTTCTTAAAACCCCTTCAAATAAAATGATTGTTGCTAAAGGTGCTGGCATGACAGCCCAGAGTCTGAAGTCTTCAGTATGCAGAAGAGGCATAATGCTGTCACCCTCAGTGACAACATTAAATTAAATCTCTTTAAGTCCCTTAAGTCTCTTAAATTGTGATTGTTTGTAGGTATAAGGAAATCTAAAAAATACAATGCCTCATAGAGGGGCTTTGGATTCTCCTGCAGAGACTCCTGATAGTTACTGGAAACAGGCTGGGGTTTATTTGATTATTTTGAATGGAAATAAGTATGTTTATTGTTTTAGAAAAATGTAGTTACTGTTTGTCAGATTGAGATGATGAAATTCAAGAGTCTGGAACATTATGCAGATATGTCTACTAACAACTGGTAGTTAATGGCTTGTCAGCATGGACTCTGTAGAAATAACACTTTACATCAAACCTACTGCCCATAAAATTATGCAGATTACTCATGCATGTTAATAGTGTATATTTTGTTTACATTTTACTAATAAGAAAATTAAAGGTTTTCTTATTAGTAGAGAAGTGTATTACTTTGCTGTGTGTCCTGTGTCATACCTGCAAGACAGAGACTTGTTTCCTACAAGAACAGTGAAATCTTTGTATTAGAAAGTTGCAGGAACTTTTGCTGATGAATTCCCCCAGTGAAACCAGTGCAGAAATGACCTTTGCACTCATTCCCCTCCGGGCTAACGTTGCTATGTTTATACCTCCATATATCTGGACTTCCTTGGGTGACTACAAGTAATAATTGTATGATATTTGGGGCTCAGCAAGCACAGCACTATGACTGCTGTGCCAGTTTAGGTGCTCTGTGCCAGCACCCAGGGGGAGCAGTGTCAGAGTGTGGGGCTGGCTGCCCAGGGCTGAGCTGGGGGAGACCTCCCACAGCCAGGGAGGCTGATTTGTTTGTTGTTGTGGTTTCTGGGGTGTTTTTGTTTTGCTTTTTTTTTTCCCCCAAGTTATCTAAATAGCCCAGAAAATATGATTTCAAAATTTAATATGGACGTCTCAAATTTTTAAGATAAAATGAAAGTGGCAAACCTACAGTTTTTTATACAACAATATATAAATTTCTAGATTTGTATAAATTTGACTAAAAATCTCTATTTTCTTTGCATTTTATTCCACAAATTGTAGTGTTAATTGCAACCAGATTTTGAGTATCAGGCAGTGATGCATGTCGTAAGAGAGGTGCCTTAGAATGCTAATTTCTGAATTTAAAAGCTAATGACAGTGCCAAATGATAGCAGTGGGTTACAGTGGATTTTCTTTATCTGAGTGAAATGGCACAAGTGTGTGAAGAAACTGCCCGTAAAATGTTTATACATTTTATAACTAACTCCACAAACAGGAAAATGGTGAGGTGGTGTGACTTTATTTTTATTAAGGAAAGAATCTTTGAAATTTGGCCTGTGATATCCTTGATTCCATATGAATTTATAAGCCATGAGCAGCAGTGAGCCATAGGAAAGCCAGGCTGGTGTTTGTGCTGCTGTGTGGAGGTCATACCAGGTTACCTCCATGTGCTTCACAGCTTTCCCTCTCGAGGAGCAAGGGCAGGATCCAGCAAAGGCAGTAGGTGTTACCACTGTGAGCTCTGCCACGACTGAGCATGGATGCCCCAGAGCTGCAGGAGGGGTGCAGGTGCTATTCCTGTGTTCTCAGTGTGGCTGGGAACATCAGGGGAAACTCTCAAATCTAGGGTGCTTGTCAGAGAAGTCAGTCAGTGGAGAACACGAGAAGAGTATTAATCCCTGTTTCTCTGTAGATCTCTGTTACTTGGTGGTGGATCTGACTGAGGAACCTATTTAGATTTGAGGCTTTGAAATACTTTCTTGAAACATCCTCCTCTTGTGATTGCAGGAGGGTGTGCAGGCATCACATACCTCTGCAGAGGAACCAAGAAGATAAAATGACTCCAACTCTTAAAAGCTCCTGCTAACCACTGTTACATGGTACAGACTACTGCTGCTATTCATAAAGTCATCTTTAAGAGATGCCACCAAAGGAGAAAGAGTCCCATCTCAAGCAGCTTTTGGGAAAGAAAGGTGGCAGGTCTGTGGGGATTTACAATTTACAATTAAGTAGATTGTGATTACCTAAAGATAATTAATCAATCAGAATGGGATTTGTAGCCACAATTATTTTTTTGTACATCTTAGTAGAGGGAAAAATCCAATAGGAGAGGTCAGAAACCTGAAGAAGAGAGGGAATATGATAGCTTCTGATGCTTTATAGTATTTTCTACTATTGGCAGAAGGTATTGGCAGAGAAATTGACTATGAATCTAAAATTCCATCTACCATTGGAATATGGTCCCGAAGTATATCAGTGAAGATGGGCCAAATTATTAAGAACTCTTGTTTTCAAAGATTTTTTTCCCTGCTTGTCTCTCATGTGGAGACTGAGGGGAAATCTCATTGCAGTTACAAATTCCTCTTGATGGGAAGAGGAGGGACAGGCGCTGGTTTTTCCTCTGTGGTGAACAGTGTCAAGGCCCAAGGTAATGGCCTGAGGTTGTCAATAGGTTGGATATTAGGGAAAAGTTTTTCCCCCAGAGAGTGTTTGGGCACTGGAACAGGCTCCCCAGGCAGTGGTCACAGCACCAGCCTGACAGAGCTCAAGAAGTGTTTGGACAATGCTCACGGACATGGTGTGACTCTGGGGAATGGTGATGTGCAGAGCGAGGAGTTGGACTTGATGATCCCTGTGGGTCACTTCCAACTCTACATATTCTGTAATTCTGGGAGCATGCTAGGATTTATACCTTTCTGCATTTGTTCTCAAAATCAGCTGCATTTCCCACGCTCCCACCTGAATTTTAAATTAACTTGCAGTAATAAAATACTTTTAAGTTTACTTGGTTCTATGAACAGATATTTTAGAAATCTAAAGCAAGAAGAGGCTCTTACTCTTCTTGATTTTGGTGTTGTGCCAGGAGATAGGATCTCTGGCACTCCCCAAAGGTTTCCAGAGCTTTTCTCCCTGTGCTGGCCATGGTGTGTGCGCTCAGCAGTGCTCTCAGCTGCAGGGATGAATGAGAAGAAGGATGTTGTCAGCTAGCTGAAGGAGCTGCTTCTTCTCCCTGGGATGCTCTTACCCACCTGGTCTTCATCTCCCTGCTGTGTTGCATCTTCGTTGTGTGCAGTGCTTTTACCCAAGTGCAGAAGAAACCTCATCTTCACTGGGGTGGTTTTGCACAGCAAGGCCTCTGCTTTTGGAGTTCTGATGTAATACTGGCTCACCAGGGCAGAGGCTGGAGCCTTCTAGCTCGGCACTGGGAATGCTCACAAGGAGCTAGTTCAGGGCAGTTGGGAATTCTGCCTTGTAGCAGCTGTCAGACAGGCATGGGAAGGCTTTAAACCTGCTGGGTTGAACCAGCTGGGACTTTGAGACATCTGTATGGAAAATGGAATTAAATGAATATGAGTGGGGAAATGAACACGAAAATTTTCTGAAGTTCAGTGGAGCAGTAGAGACAAAACATGGATGCTCTGGATGTTTCTGGTGCATCCAGGCTTCTTCACATTACAGGAGTGGAAGGAATATTTTTTCCTGAATGTGTTGATGCTGATGGAGCATTTGGACTTCTTATGCAGCTGGTGAATAAAGTGCCAGTGAATGAAGCATTCCAGTCTTTTGTTGGCACATTTACATTTATAGGATTGAAATAGTGTCCCATCCCTGGTGGGATAAAGGAGGTCACTGTTTTCCTTTCCTGTTCCCCAGAACCACGTGCTGCACACATGCTCAGTAGGGAGGTAGTGCTGTGGCAGTGACAGGAGGGTGCAATTTGCTGGCTTTGGGGTTTTTTTCCCCACTCTGCTAGTGTGTGGTGGCTGCAAGGCATGGTGGCAGAGGGGCCCCTGGCTGTGTGATGCACTGTGTGTGTAAAAAGGGTCAGCTTATCCACATGGTGAAGTGCAAATGCCACTGCTCAGCTGAAGGACAAGCTAATATAGTCCATTAGAGGACTGTTCAACCAAGGCAGGCAGAAGAATTTGCTTTTTTTTTGCTTTGTCAGCAAGCGGGCTGCTGGAATTTTTTATTGTGTATACAATTTGAATAATAATGACATATAAGCTACTGTTATAAATTTATTGTGAGAGGCATGGGCATTACTTTGGTCCTAACTATTTCACAATAAGAGCCTTTAATATCCTAAATATTTGTACTGTTTGTAATTAAAATATTGGATAAAACAGAATTATTTGCTGAAAGCAAGGTCAGTAATTGTGTGATGTGTGTGCTTAAGGCTTTAGAAAAAATTGTCCCTCTGCAGAGAAATAGAAAATTAGTCTTTATAGTTTTAAGAAACTGTGTCATTAAGGAGAAGACAAGCTGACTCTGGAATCTGGGATGCCTGAGCATGTATAGCTGTAGTGTTTTTGTGTTTCTCAGGCATGCTCTTGAATGGTTAAGGAAGTTGGCTAGGTTTGCATTTTTCTATTCTTTGGTCTCCTATGCTTTTTCTCCTTTGCTATTCTCTTATTTAGCAGCTTCTGTGGAATAGGCAAAATGTGATAATTCATAATTCTTTCTGTTCTCACTTCCTGTGCTTAATCAATTTCGGCAAGCAGGATAGGACTCACTAGGATGAAGCTAGCACAATTATAATTACAGCATTGGGGCAGTAAAGCCTTTAGAAGTGTTAACAAGGGTAAGGAAAATGTAAATGCATTTTCTGCATTCAGGATTTTTTGAGAGTTTACATGATGGGTGGTCTTGCAGATAATAAAAGAAAAGAAAAAGTAAGTTAGTGATGGTGTCCCAGTTTAACATATGAGAGCACTGAGAAGCATTCTGTCAAACCTGCCTTTGACTGGGAAGATGTTCCTTTTGAATGTGACAATGACACAACAAAGGTAGCTGGGGATGGAGGTGCAGGATAGTATGGGAAGCTGAGACTGTGAAAGATGTATCTCTGATTTGTTGAGAAGACACTGTAAACAATCTTGAAGATTTTTTTCCCCATGGTAAGAACAAATAGTCCAGATTAACAAAAGATTGTGCGAAGTAGGAAGTATTGTATTACATCTCTGATTAATATGTATTTGCTCCCTTATCCCATTGGGCAAATGGGATAAGCTATACCAGGCTTTGCTTGCAGCTCATGGAGTTTGGAGCTTGCAGCTTGGAGTTTGTACTGGTCAAGATTAGAGGTGTGATTTTTGCTCAGGGAGAAGATTCCCTTGTGAATCTGTGACAGGCTTGGATGCTCTGAGGTACCTAGTATGATTTGCTAAGTAATGGGCTTTAACTTGGGATTTGGGATTTATTTACTCACAACACATACTCGTGATCCTTCCTATTTTGTATCTCTGCTAGGATTGGCCAGACTACCTCTTTTCTGAATTTGTAGTTGGGGTAACTCTATCTTCACTGTGATATGGGAAATGGTTTCAATGAGACTGAAAGACAAATTTGTCCTCTTTAAAAGTTTGGCAATAATTTTTCACTTTTGAAAATCTGTTCTCATTGACTTTCTTAAACTGACTCTTCTGGGGGACAGCACTGCCTGTTTGTATTTGGAGGATTGCTCTCCACAGATTCGTTCCCACTGTGCTTTGTACTGCCAACAGATGGATAGCAGCAGCTAAAACTTCAGTGGACTAACAACATTTCCATTGGATGTGTTTGATAAGGGAAATATTCAATACCTGCAATAAATTAGTTGCTCTTTCTGTTTCTTTTCCTTTTTTTTTTGTCCTCCCAGAATGGAGTGGTTATGTTATCTGCATGGGTGGGAAACCCATACAGACAGTATTGCCCTTACAAAGAAATGAGCTGAAAGTATGCACTTTAAACTTTTAATCATTCCAAGGGTCTCTAACTGAAATCAGCTGATAAAATACTTTTCCAGAATTATAATAATGGTGAGAGGCATTGTTCTTTTTTTGTTTTCTACCCTGCAACAGTTCAAGACTAGTGCTAGATGACTACATATGTGCATGTATTTTAAATGAAATTCAAAGCTTACTTAGGACAATGCTGATCTTAGCCCAAGAGACCTAAACCTCTCATTTATGCTATAGGAATGTGAAATACCTAATAATAAATGCTCACAGAAATCCTGCATGTGAAAGGGAGCTGATTGTTTTGGAGTGTTTTCTTTGCTAGTATGTGGCACAGAAAAGCCTGTTCATAGAAGTAAGGAGATATGGAAAAAAGCATAGATTTATCTAGCTCATCCTTTCTCAGTACAAGGGTGTTGTCTGTACTACTCTGGATTTTTGGTAGTCCAAGTTTGAATAATTTAACAATGATGTCTCTCATGATTCCTTTGGATAGGAAATCATGAAAAGTTTCTTGGTATTTAGCTGCCTTGTCTTTTTCTTTCAGGTTCTGCCTCAAGGTTCAAGAAACTGATCTTCTGCTATTTTTGTACCTGACTATATATGTTTGTATCCCAATATTTTGACTTGGTAGCTTGCAGTGTATTTAATCCTAATATGTTTCTTCAAATCAGTAATGTTTTAATACCAAAACTAATGCAACTAATGAGAGTTACTGTACATAATACTCCTACTTTCTATATTCACAGCATTTCATTTTTATAATTGTGGTCTTTGCTGAGTGCACTATTTATCAGAGTTTATAAGGAATGAGCTTTGCTGATGCTATTAAATCACTCAAGTGTGCTAAATTATGGCACCAGAGCAGGTGCTATTGTCTGCAGCTCTTTTGGAAAGAAAGGATAAACCCTCAAATGATCCTGGACATTTATACCTAAAGGAAATAATCCTTTATATTAATATTAAAAGATTGGTTTGTACTCAGTCAAGGGAATTCTTGGCAGCCAGTTTAAACTTACATGTATATATAGCACACTGGAGCCTGCTAAGTACCTCTGTTTCCTTTATGGATGGAGCTTTGGTGCCAAGAGGTCTGCACCACATGCAAGCACAGATAGGCTTCTATCTGATGGATTGTCCCATAGTGAACCACATTGTATACAGGATGTTCAAACACGTATTGATTATGTGGTTCTGTAGTTTACAGCAGAATCATAACCTGATGCTTTTAAGTACATATATGTAATCAATCTTCATGTGAAGGAACCCAGGACAAAAGAAGTATTTTATGCAATATATTAGATGTTATATTAAATTACATTAGATTAAATGTATGTTATACTTTTTTTTAACCTCATCACCATAACATTATTGTGTTACAAGCATCATCTTTGTATGGACTATGGACTAAAGGTACAATAAAGTTCAGAGTGGGTATAATGTTGTTCTGGTGTTAGTACCAGGTCTTGTGGTCAGCTACAAGCAAAACCCCCATATAACAGAGATGCGGTTTTTTATAGGGGTAGTTTTACATTTGTTACGTATCTGTAAAACTTTTCTGCAACACTGCATTGCAGAATAAGAGACTTGTATTTGAGGGGGAAAATTAGCACATTAATTAGATTTTAGTCCATTGTGCAAATAAAATGGAAATATACGTGCTTACAGACTAATATGCTTTGCTATAATGCCAACATCCAACTGATCATTTGCAAAATTAATTTGCAAAATTTGTGTCAACTGCCACTTCTAAATGTAGAAATAAATACAAAATTTGAATTTTGTATTTGAGTGCCTTCTGTTAGCAATTTTTGCAAGTGATTATGTTAGCTTACAATGTTTGGCTGTGGAAAAGATGATTTAGGCTGGTAATGTTTATTTTTAATTTGGGACAGGAGTATTTGAATGATTCTTTTGGAGCAACTTCCATGTTCAAAGGCTTTATTCATGTCTTCTGGATCTAAGAAAATTGTATAAATTTAAAATAAGACTATTTGGTGATAATATGGTGACTTTGCTATTTACCCAAGCAGTTGTGTCTGCGTTCACTCTTTAACTCATATTTTCCAATTGTTCAGATTCCTTTTCCTCTCAATTCATTGTTAGTAGAATTTATATGTTGACTGTATGTTGTTATCCCCCTTTATATAGGGTTTAAAAAAAATACTGCTTTGCTGTCACACAACCATCTCCATTGCTGCAGTGTGTGTGGTGGCTGTCTTTGTCAGGGAAAAAGAACATGCATGAAGCTAACTTTTTATTTGTCTGAAATTCAAAAGAATAGTGTACAATAGTATTTTAAAAACTTCACAAGCAGCTGGGGTTTAGCCTGTGGATGCATTTGGCCAGTAAGGCATGCAGAAAAGATCTGGGACAGATAATTATTTGTAGAGAGGCATAGAGAGTGGCCTGAATTTGGTTCTCAAATCTTTAGTGGAAGACCCTTGTCAAAGACTTGTCAAAGGCAAGGCACCCAGCTGAGGTGTGTGGGAGGTGGCCATAGCACACCAGTTTTGGGTGCAGCTGCCCAAGCACAGCACAGCAGGCTCATCATTGTGTACTCTGAGTTACAAAACCTGCTGCACTCTGCTGCTGTAACCCTGCAGTGATGGTGCTCTGGGTCCCACAGGGAAAAGGTAATCTTGTATGTAAAAGTGTGAAGTCACTGACTGGGATGCTTTGTAACACGTTGACTGGTGTGGAGGTGGTATATGTGAACAAGAATTCCCATCAACAACAGGGACTCTTCACCACTTTTCATCATTACAACAGGAAATGCAAATTTACTTTTAAGAATTGGTTTCATTTAAAAATAATTTTTCTAGGTGTACACAACCAAATTTGCTAGAATACCCTGAGTCCCCGAGAACCTTAATATCTTAAGCCCCCTTGGTACTTAATTTATTAATGTATTTCTAGGCTGTACAGGTAGTATTTCTTTCTACAGTGTCATTAACATTGTCTTCCTGCCATGATGCTGTCTTGCCATATCTTCTATTGTTAGTTGCTATAATGAACAGTAATAGTATCAGTGGCTGAAGATGATTGTGTTTTTACATATATTAGGTTTCATTTTTTCTTTTTTTTCACATTTTCTTGCCTAAAACTTTCATACTTAAGGGAAAAAACAACCCTAAGACTAATAATATGTGGCCAATTTTGTTTCCTGGTTTCATTTTTAATTCTCTAAACTACTGAATTTAGGTCACATGGTTATGTTTCTAAAAGAGATGCTTGAAATCTAAACTTGGATTTGTCTCTAAAACAGTTATATGTATATATATAGAGAGAGATTATACTTTAAATTGAAATCTAGATTACTTGGACCAGCTAAAGTACTTACACTTTTGAACTTGTAAAAAGACCGCGCATAAATTGTCTTTGCTAGGTGGTGCACACGAGGGTCTCCAGCACTTGGGTCCTTATGGCAATATCCCAAACATCGTGGCTGAGCTGACAGGAGATAACGTACCAAAGGATTTCAGTGAAGATCAAGGATATCCCGACCCTCCAAATCCCTGCCCTATTGGAAAAACAGGTAATTCAGCTGTAGCCTTTGTACCTCTGTCTTCACTATACATTTTCCTTTCAGCACTGTACAACCCATGGTCAGAAATGAGGGGTTTTTTCATTCTCTACCCTAGGAGAAGAACTGTTGAGAAATTGGATGTTTTAGTGTTTCAGATGAGCTTTGTTAAAATTTTTTTTATTATTAATATGTGCACCTCCTGTATTGCTATATGTTGGAGAAGGTCGCGTGGAAGAAATCATCTTGACCTCAGAGTAGAAGATAGTGAGATTTATGAGAGCATCATGTTCCCCAGGGAGTTCATTTTTAAGTTGGCCCCTGAAAAAAGTTATTCTGTACAGATGAGATTTACCCTTATTTTAGAGACTTTCATTGTGCCAAGAGGAATGAAACTGTCTGCCCTGATCTCCAACCCAGACCATGAGTCAATATTTAAGATACCTTGGCTACAATCCATGCGTCTTTATAGCTCACTGAGGGTGCATCTGTGCCAAGAAATGGAGAACTACAGGGATGCAGCCCAAGGCATTGCATGCAGGCTGGCTCTGGCAGAGGGGCAGTGCAGCCTTGGAGAGCCAGAGCTGTGCCCAGGACATGCAGAGTGTCCCTCAGCCTGCAGGTACTGAGCCCTGCGGGCGCTGGGGCTGAAGGGTCACCAAAGCAGCCCTGCACGTGCATGATGCACACAGACCCTGGGAGAATGGGTCTCTTTCCTGTTACTGAGCCAAGGAATGACTTCCAGTACTGGAAGCAGTAGTAAAACACCCATTGGCTGCCTTGGGACCTGGAACTGGGAATGAGCACTGTATTTGTCTCTCATTTTTTATTTGTGAGCTAAGAGATACTTTCAAAATGTTTTCTGTTTAGTCTTCTTTTATGTCATTTGGGTAATGCAGAACAGTTGTCTGTATTCTTATTTTAAAATGTTCTAACTAGCTTAGAATTCATAAAAAATAATATTTGTTATGAAAAGTTTTGTGAAGTGTTTTTGCATTTCATTCAAAAATTTGACAAAATTTTAAATAGTCCTCCCTTACTGTTTTCTGTTACAGCCCATTTGGTGATAATGCCTTTATCTCTTCTGAAATAATACCTCATCTTCCAATTTTCTCACTATAGCTGTTGTCTGACAAGTTGCAAATGATGGGTTTAGATTTTCTCACACACACAAGCACACACATGGACTTTCTGTCTTCCGTGCTTGCCCATTAGACTTCTGTTTGTGATTAGATAAATAAATTAAAAACACGGCATCCAGGGAAATGCCTTTGAAAATCCTTTCCATTTTTCTTTCTTAGGTGAAAAAAAAGTTGTTAGCTAAGCTGATACAGTCAGATCTGAATACAGGGGGAATTTGTAGGGAAATGCTGCCTGTTCAGATAAATGGCTCTGTCGTAGGTATGCTGTGAGTGAAGATAGTATCTGCTTGCATTAGAGTAAAATGTTTTTCAGAGCCTTAAATGGAAATTCGAGTGGTGACTGTATTATGCATACAAATTACCAGAGGCCTTCCTCAATCAGGTCTGTGGATTTGCTTAATGGAAAACAATTTTTCCAGTCAGTGTCTACATATGCACATTCCACAGCAGGAATACATAAGCCTGGAGCACTTGAGTTGAAGACTTTTGGATTAACAGTCATAGAGGACAGCCACGTGTCCAGCTGCCCTTTGTGTTTTCTACCAAAAGACACAAATGTTCTGAGGTCTACCCCACTTCCGTTGTCACCTGTTTCTCTCTTAATATAACCTTGTCCCTGATGAGAATGAAATGATTTCTAAGTGTTTTAATAGTTTCTGAGTTAGCCAGTATGAAGAGTTTTCCCCTGTTTTCTATTGGCAATTTTATTTTTTCCCAATCCCTATGAGAAAAGAGAGAAAGCTGGATGTGTTGAACTCAGAATAACCTCCTCAGGTCATTGAATCAACTCAGTTTTAAGTCAAGGCTTTACTGTTTCCCACATCTGAGGGAAAAGGATAATGCATCTGCAAATCTTTTTACATGATGACACACAAGGACAGAAGGGAAAGTCCACAGGTGTGTGCTCTGGAGTGCCTGTGTTCTGGCAGATGCAGCTGTTTGAATGCCCAGCATCATGCCCTGGCTGGTAGGATCTCCTTGGGTATGTCTGAGAGGAACTTGGACTGCAAGCTCCCCATGCTGGCAGAGCATGGGAGCTCCAGGACGAGACTCTGTCCTAAAAGCTACTCTGGCCTCAAGTTGTTGAAACTTTGTTCAAGCTAAAGATGGCTTATTTTGGTAAAAAGACTGTAAGTTGATTTTTAAAAGGATACTATCTTAATGTGACACTATCTACAAAACCATCCACTGTGGTTAAAGGAGGTTTCTGGACCAATCAGATTAGTTACCAATCTACAGAAATGTCTTCATCATAAAACTTCTGCTGCATAGCATTTTTATGAGATCTTACGATGCAGAAATTATTTTTAGCCAGTTTGAACAAAGTAGCAAACCAGAAATGGAGCTCCAGGAAGAGCTACTAGGTGAAAGAAATTCTGATTTTGCTCACAGCACTTGTGAGCATTTAAAAAAGAAAAGAATATCCCTTCTAAATCAGAACAGGATGCAGTTCTAGGTAAAATCAAGTGCAATAATTAAAAGAAAAATATAAAGAAGGGAAAGAACTTGGAAAATAAATTTCTTCAGTTTTCGTTAAGTTGTGAGGATTTGGGTTTTTTTTTTTAAATAAATACATTCTGACAAATTTGTTTCAAAAGAAAAAAAACCTGGTGTTTTCTAGTCATCCAGTTCTTTATGGTTTTTTAAATTGCACTATTGCATTTAAGAAGTTTGGTGACTAATGTGGCACATACTGTGTGTTTCAAAGCTACTAAGCACTCAGTGCTTTCTTTTGCAGTTGATGACGGGTGTCTAGAAAACACCCCAGACACAGCAGAGTTCAGCAGGGAATACCAGCTGCACCAACACCTTTTTGATCCAGAGCATGACTATCCCAACAGGGGCAAGTGGGTGAGTACATGCTTCTTGCTTATTTTTGTTGCCTTTGAAACCAGGTATTGTCTGCTGTGTGGGAGACTGAAACCACGAGGACAATATTGTCCCTAATGCTGGAAAAATTATCACCCTAAGGGAAACTTCTCAAAAAGGGTGAATTTGCCCTGAAAAATAGAAATAGTGCTTGTGATTGATAGATAGTGCTTGTGATTGACCCCAGAAAAACAGAAAGTAGAAATCCTTGTTCTATTACCTGTCCCAAAGCATGACAGCTTGATAAATGCAAAAACCCCACATTTCAAATTATGGCGAACATGTAGCCAAAGTTAGTGCAGAACTTAAGATTTCAAAACATAAAATGGCCCTAATCTGAAAGAATATCCAGGTTCAGTGACTGTTCACTGTTCAACTACTTATAAAAAAAATAGAAAGAAAATACAGATGGATAGAGTGCAGCAACATAAAACACCTTAAAAAATCTAGGATCAGACAACTTGCTTTAAGGAATGCTCCCTACCTTAAGGATTTTGGAGGACTTGATGCTGTTTCTTCCTCTACTCAGGCTATGCACTGTATTATATTGAAAACCTATTTGACACATCACATATAATAAACACAATGAGCTACACTAAGGGCAAAAATCTTGCTCTGAGCATACAAGGACTTTAATAACTGCAGCTAGACTATTTCTGCGGGCTAGAGGCTCCAAGGAAAGCTCTGCCACTTAATCTTGGATTACATCAGTTAAAATGTCCAATCCCAAATCCTTTTTCAGGCGCCAGGAAAACAATAACAATGATAATAATTTATGCTTGTAGAGCAAATAATGAAATCTCATTTTACATTGTTATAACACTTCACTTAAGATTGCACTAAACCAGGGCTCTGTAAGCATATATCGATAAATGGACATGTTTGGCAGTCACTTCTTCTGTAATTTTGAGACAATGATTCATCTTCATAATCAAACCAGTGTAAGATTTATAGTCTTAATTACTTATGTGAGTGCTACATTTCTGGAGAGAATCATGCCAAAAACCCCAATTTTGGAAACTTGTTGCATTCTAAGTAATTACCATCAAAGGTTTTCATTTCAAAAACACCAGATGGTGAACATTCTTATTTATGCCAGATAAAGCTGTTAATTTTCTAATTATTCATGAGTCCTTTACTTTCATAATACCATTCTGAAGACTACAAAAGCACTTCTATAAATCTTTGGCCTATAGCAGTATTTCAGAATTAAGCATACATACTGTGTTGTCTTCAGCAACATATATACTTAATACATGATAGTAAATCATTAGTGAATCCTGAGCTTTTTTGTATCTCCATCCATCACTACTTACTCAGGAGAAAAAGCTGCTCATGTATGGATTAAAAGACTCTTAGGTACTAAACAGTAAACACATCTAGCTGCAGCTTAGCCAATTCCAGATCTTTTTAATTAGAGATGAAACAGCTGGTCATATGCATGAGCAAATATTCTGCTGAGATCCATTAAAATAGCCCTGATCATGTCCTAATTGCATATTCCCACATGGTAAAAACCTAAATACAGTGGTATCTTTTTGTGGCTGGGGTTTTTATTTTTAATTCTCTGGAAAAAAATCAAGTGAGCACTCTAAACATTATCTGTTTGAGACCCTATAAAGCAAAGCTGAAGTAGATCAGATTTTTTAGGGCACTCACTGTTGTCTGCATTAAGTTTTAGATGACCAACACAGCAGGCTGTGGGCTGCCCAGTGGGTAACTGTGCATCCTCACCCTCCCACTGCCCCCAGCACCAAAAATTCCCTCTGCCCACAACAGTTTGCTCCTGCTTCTCCTGCTGAAGACCCCAGGAGCAGATGCCAGGGGCTGTGATGGCTGTGTGCTTACAGAGCGTGGTTCCACCAGCTCCTGCAAGCTGAGTGGGCACCAGGCTGTCATCACCAGCTGCAGCCCTTGCAGCCAGCATCTCCTGGGCCTGTGGAGGCTGGCATGTGCTCCCAGCTCTTGGGGGAACTTCTCCCCAGCCTTTTCTCACCACTGTGTGGTTGAGGAAGCATTACAGCTCCCAGTGACTTGTCCTTTCCAGGAGCATTCCTTAGTGTAACAACAGAAAAACCCAGAGTATATTAGAGGTCATAAAAAAAGGACCTGCTTGTCTTACTGGGACAGAAACAGGTTGGTTGGCTTGTTTTGGTGGCAGCCTGTCATGCTTGCAAAGCTGTGGGACCTCTGCAGTATCCTGTGAAAAAGAGGCATGTTTTATAAGGATCAAGCAAGTTTAGAAGCTGTCTCGTAGAGCAAAGTGTAGGGTTATGTAGATGCTAAATATTATGTATAAATTCTGCTAATACATCTGCAGATACAAATATATAAATCATAATAAATATATACTGGGTTAGGAGTGGGAAGAAAGGGGAAGAATGTTTCTGTCTCGGGGACAACTCCCTACGTATCAGTATGCTGACCTGTGAGAAGTCCCAGGAACAGACTCTGTTTATAGTGAGATCCACAGCTTATACTCTCCTCCCCTCTCCTCATTTGTGGAGAACATAGAGGGGACAGTGGAAATAGTAGGATGAATGACTTTTGGAGTTTTCTATCCTTTTGTACACCTATTGTTTCTAAGATTTCAGGGTTTTTTCCCCATTTCAGACTTTTCCTTATAGGACACAGATAGTTTTTGAGTGTGCCTTTCTTGCATCTTGCAAATTGGCTCTTTAGATGGCTTGAGGGAGTGTTGTTGGCATCCAGAAAGACTTGCACAAAGATAATTTACAATACACAATTTACAATCAAATCTAAAAACCTCTTACATATTTTGTTGGTTGAAGGTATTTTAACTTCTCTTTTTTTTCCACCCAAATCCCAACCTGTAGTGCTCTAATCCAAGTAGCCAAGAGGATGCAAAGGAAGCTCCAGGAGTGAGGGAAAAGTAGCAAATCACATGCAGCATGTATCTACATGAGGTATACCTTTAACTGAAGAAAACTCTGTTCCTTCATTCTTAACAAGCTCTCAGTGAGGGATGAACACTTCATGGGCAGATTTTGGAGGCTGATGAGGTCCGGCCATTACGCAGTGGAACATATTTTCAGGATTGCTGTTGTCACACAAATATGTCCTTAGCTCATGCTCCACAACCATATTTGCTTTGTACTCCACGTAATGCCACAGTAGTACTTAGGGTCTTAAAACATTCTCAAACAGACTAAACGAAATATGGTTTCCTTGAGCAGGAACAGTTCAATTGTAAGGAATTTTTCAGAATGACAGAAATGCTAGCTCCAGTAGTCTATGAAATTCTTTCTATTTCAGAAACACCCTTTTTCCTCTCAGGACAAATACTTTACAAAGAGAAGCTTTGATGGTGCTTTGTTTCCTGAGAAGACTAATTCATGCATCCTTGAGTTTCTTTAAAACGTGAAATTTAAGTTTTCCTGAAGTGAGTTCACATAAATGACTAGCCAAGAATGTCCTCCTTGGCCAACTTCATCTCTGTTCTCTTTTGGAACAGCTCAGACAAAATAACTGAGGTTGGACAAGAGATAGGCCTTGTGAGTTTGAGGTTTAATGAACACAAGAAGTACAAAACAGACAATTTTGGCAGATTTCATTGTAACACTTGAAAATGTTTGTTTTTTCTCATATCAAGGCTGCAGAGAGAGTTAGAAGTGTTTGGTGAATTTGTCTGTGCTAGAATTACACTTTCTATTTATATAATCAATGTTAGGTCAGTTGTTTATAGCAGAATTAATGGCCTTGTTTATATAGTCTTCTGCTTTTATACATGTAATTCTTCTCTCCTTCCATTTTCAGGTTAGGGTTTGGTTTTGGTTTTCTTCATAACACAGAATTGAAACAAAATGTGTTGAACATGTGTGTGTTATTCCAGACTTTATTAGAATTCACTACTTATAAGAAATACAACAATATGTGGATGCACTTATGTAAACTATGGTCAGAGGGGGTTTTTTGTGTTGGTTTTCTTTTTCTTTTTCTTTTCTCATCATCATAACTTTCTCTTCTGCCAAGATGTTTCTGGCAGTTTTTAAAAGGTTTGCCATTAAAAATGTTATAGACCAAATGGTTTTTAGAAACTTTATTGAGGGCACTACTTAAACAAAGGAAGAGTTGGCGCTGAACTCCTTTCAGCAGAACTTTGCACTGGAAAGTGTTGATATCTGGAAGAGAATAAGCAAAGACAACAAAACAGTAGGAATGATGCCTATTTCTGTTTTTAAAAGGAATTAGAAAATCCCTTGTAAAGCAAGTATTTTTTGCTCCTGTTCCTGTGTCACCTCAAATGTATAGGAAGATATACCAGAGGCAGGACTCCTGCTATCTCTCTCCCACATTCTTATTTTTCTTTTTCCTTCTGCATTTGAAAAAAAATATACACACAAACACATATATATATGTATTTATACCGTGTATCACATGATGGGGAACGTCCAGACTATACAGCACATACCTGAAGCACTTATTGCCTGAACACAGGGGATAGCATAGTGGAAAACTACTGGCTTTTAAATTGTTGACAAGGTTGTGACTGCTCCTGAAGAAATGCAAATGTTAGTAGGAATACACAGATATTTATATTTTGTTTATTTCTCCCATAAAACTACACACTCCTCTAGACTTGATAATATTTAATAGCAGAAGTAGTATTTTAAAACAAGAGTGAAATGGATTTGATGGCTGTCTTGGTTTTTTTTCCCTTCCAGAGCAAGAGTTTACTCTTTGAGAAAATCAATGGTGGTCCAAAAAGAAGAAAAAGGGTAACTATCAGAATATTTCATAGCCCCTGTATAATCTAGAGACCTAATAAAAATTAAAACCATATTGTTGAAGAGATAGTCTAATGCATTTGTATTAAACTTTAGATAATGTGTAAAGTCAGGGACTCTATGTGATAAACTACTGTAGCCAGCTTCAGGACTGAACTCCAGGTACAAGATTTATTTCACAGAATAGCCTCTTACTTTCATAAGATATACTTAAGTGTATAACATTATAAAACTTCATATTGTCTGTCTTTTAAAATGGATCCTATTTTCTTAAAACCATTTAAAATTATTTCAGTATCTTTAAAACAGAATTTGAAATTTCCTATTAAAAATATTAGTAAATTTAATTACCACTATCTATGTGTGTGAATGTATTTTTGGGTGTAAATAACACTAGAGGTGGTTCTTTATCTGATCTAGCTCAGATGAAACTCCTAGCTCTGTGTCCCACTTGCTTGAAAGACAAAGATGAAAGGGTTCTCATTGTTCTGCTCCTGTAACACCCACAATAGAGAGACTCTGCACAGTCTACCTCACTACTCACTTTTTTGGTAGTGTCAGCCTTTTTTTTTTTAAAAAAAAAAATCACTTTCAGGTAGAGTCAACATCTTTAGCTTTGCTGCTGGTGTATTATTTTCACAAAAAGGAAAAGTCTAGCCCTCTGCCAGAACATAGTTTTTCAAAATACGACAGCACAGTTTATATTGTAAATGAAGTAAATATAATTTAAAATAACAAGCATAAATGAAGATGATTTATTTATTAACTCTCAAACTTTAAGTCTTTGCTAGAAAGGGAGAAGATGAGTTGATTTCTTCCTGATTCAGACACCATTGGCAGTTGGCACTTCAGCCATAAGTTAATGATCTGACCTGAGCTCAGTATCTGCTCATGCTTTTGATTTTTGAGTATGTTAGTTGAAAAGTAAAAAAGGGCAGGCACCTGACTTTAATTTTTAAGTAAGTAGAATTTACTCTGGAAATAGTTCAGAAGAATATTTATTAATAGCTAGAACAGCATGTTAAAGTGGAATTCATGCAACATATACATGAGGGGGAAAAAAAGAAATAAAAGAACATTTTCTTTCTGTGAGCTGACTGACATAATTGGATACAAAAGAAGTACTAGCTGGAGACACTTGACAGTTATGTGGCCAGGGGTAGCCCAGAATTTTGAAGGTGAATTTCTTTACAGCAGACTTATTTTCCTAGCACGACATGTCGATGTTAAATTCATTAGAATTTGTATTATTTTAGTGTAGTACTGTAATGATTACTAATGCTTTAATGAACAATTCAGAATTCTCACTTTATCAGCAGAAGAGTAACCTAGAACTGTCAGCAGTGGAGTGTGCTTTTCTAGAAATCAAAAAGTCCACTGGATATCCTTCCTGCCCTTTGCGCTCCCTGCCACTCCTCCGTGCCTTTCTGCACAGGCACAGTTTTGGGATCTGGCAACAGATTGATTTTTTTTTGCATCTGTCTCCATTTGAGGTTAAAACAAGTCCCGTGTAACAGTGTACGTAGTAACCCTGTTGTGTCTATACAGGGCTACAGTGAAACAGCCACAGAGGCACTACTGGAGTCTAGGAAATCACATCATCTCAGCCTGTGTGCACTCAGACATTTATATGTCCCTCTGTAAGCACACGTGCAGGCTGCATACACACCATCAGTGTGTACAGCAAAGGCATGAAGTCACCATTTGCTGCTCTGTTGGTTTCTCTGCAGCACTCGCAGAGCAAGACAAGGAGGCTTACAGTGACATCTAATTTTAATTAGCAGTTCTCCCCTTTTTTAAAATTCTGTGCTTGCAGACAGCCCTGTCCAGAAGTGTCAGGACCACTTCTGTGATCACTAAGTTGCCGTGGGCTCAGAGTGTGTACAAAGGTGCTCAGAAACTTGTGTTACTTTGAATTCTGCAACAGCTGCATAGGATGAAACATATTTAAGTCAAATCAGCCAAAGTATTTTGCATTATATTTTGTGTTTTCTTTTGTAGGTTAAGAAGGGTTCAAAATTTTATGTAGTCTCATTCTCTTCTACTTTATTTCAAAAAGTAGCAAGCAAGTACCATTCCAAAAAAAAGACCAATTAATCTTCCTAGGAATCTTCAAATAATTCCTAGAAGTTTATGCAACAGTTCAATTTCACTAAATTAACGTTAAACAGAACTTATTTAAACACACACAAACAAATCATTTACATATGTCTTATTTCTAACAATTTAAAGCACTGGAGTTAGTTTATTTTCAAAGATTTTTCTACATTCATTTCTGGTTCTTAATATTTTTATGTTTTCACTTGCAACAGGCAAAACATCCAAAACCCAACAGAAGTAAGCAAAAGGGTTGTTCTGTGCTCTAAATATTAATGATAGCATCCACAAATTTGGAGAAACCCAAGGGCTTAAACTTGAAGACAGATAAACCCCAAATGTTTTCCAGAGTTTCAACAAATACTTGGGATAGCTGAAAATATATATTTCTTGCCCATTCTGAATGCCTTTTTTTTTTTTTTTTTTTTTTTTTTTTTTTTTTTTTTTTAATTCTTAAGTTTTGGTGAAAGAAGCACAGAAATATCTCAAGGAAAGTAATTTCTGCGACACAGTCAGCCTGACAAGAATCAGGAGATACTGGAAAATTCGCATTCCTCTAAAGCTTGTCCTTAGGCAGTTTTTGTTAGCATCAAAAACCTTCATGCTAGAATTTTTGACTGTATCTGTGTGAAGGAGACAATATACACTTGAAATTTGCTTACTCTCACACTGTAACAAGCCAGAAATTAGGTGTAAATGACTTAATACTGAAGTTCCACTGAACTGCTTGCCACTTGCAAATACAGTAAATACATTTTCTTCCATTGGTATGGATAAAATTCAAGCATAGGCTTTCTACATTACTCCATCTACGATCTCCAAGCAGTTTTGAGATCTGTTCATCTTCAGCCTCACGTTGTGCTGCTTGCATAGTGCAAAGTGAAGTTCAGCCATCTCCAGGAATCTTCTTTCCAGCATTCCCTTGTTCTGGCAGTGCTATGACAGCCATTTTCTATGCCAAAACCTTGTTTGGCTCTGCTTCTTTGCCAGCAGTTTTTTGCCTCAGCATCAACAGAGGAAGCAAGGAGGGGTTTCCTGGAGAGGAGACAGGCTGAACAAGAGACTTTGGTCAAAATGGTATTGTGGTCTCTAATTCATATCCCAGCACAATGTCCATCGGGGTAGTGATTTAAGCTAAAGCTTATCTGCACTTCTCTAACAAGTACAGGTTCTGTCCTGCCTTAAGAATAAGGGAGTTAGAATTGCTGCTGCTTCTCTGCTGAGCTGAGGAAAGGAGGAGTGGAGCAAAAAGGCAGTGTTTAATTCAGGTCATTCTATATTCCTGATAGTCCTCCTTCACTTGTATTTCTTTCAGTGGATTGAATTACATTCTTGTGCAAAAAAAAAACCAAAAAAACCCACAAAACACTGATTGACTTCTAGATTTAATCCCTGAAGGCAGTTTTTTCTCAAGTCTGTAAATATCTGACAGATAATACATAAATATGTTCACTAATCCTAGTTACCTTTTATCTGTTTCCCTGTTTCTAACAAATCTAAATAATTTCATACTTTTTCAGAATGTGAACCCATATCTTCAAGGACAGCGACTGGATAATGTTGTAGCAAAGAAGTCTGTTCCACAATTTTCAGATGAAGACAAAGATCCTAAATAAGTACAATAAAAATAAAAGCTAAAATTCTCATGCCATCCTCTTCTAGATCATGATATTGCTTATATATAATAATCTATTAAAATCCTTGTGAATGGCAGCATGCTTAGTATTTATATAATTGTAGATGAAAAACAGCTGTATTTGTAACAGCATGTTCTCCTAGATGATAAAAGTATGGTTTTGCTTTTTGTTAAGTTATGGTAAAAGGATATTTCTGTTGTTTTTATTTTAGTCATGGAGCAAACTTTAAAAATGTTAGTCATTTTGATAGCTAATGTGAGGTAAATGGTCTTAATGAGAAGCTTGTAAATAGGAAGATGAAAAAAATGCCAAATCTGACTCCAACATTTAATCTTAAATGTTACTATGTTTGACACATGAAAATTATAGTTTTATGTTTTGTTCACAAATATTGTTACTTAGCAAAGACAAAGTATTTATTTTACGCAGAGAATTTTGGCTTTTGGTCCATTTTAATAAACATTTAAGCAATCTACAAGGTTTGCAAAGTGACATTTTCCAAAATATTTCAGAGACTCATTTGTCTCTGTTATTGCTGTGCGAATTTAAAAATTAAAGAACTGCTTTTTGACTGTATTCGCTGTAATATTTTTCTGTTAGTTTTAATCATTCCAGGTTCACAGCTTTCCTGAACACTCAAACATATTCCTTCCTTATCAATAGAACAGTTATGTGAAAATTAATCTCCCCTCCTGTTCTTTGTCTTATTAACTGCAGCATTTGTGCATTGCAGTGTTGTTAAATTATAAGTAAAGATGGAGACATTTGTCTGTGTTAATAAGGTTGTGTCAACAACCTCTGAATCTAAATCCAGGATATGAAGGTCATTACAGTTGATCTTCTGAAAAAATATGCTACTCTAATAACACTGGTAGATATCACTGAAGTTGTTCTGGGAAGCTTAAATTTAAATTGCCTTCTTGCCCCTAGGAGATTGAAGAACTTTATATTCCAGGGTTGTCCCTTTATGAAAGAAGAGAATACATCTGAATATTTCAGGCCATGTGAATGGAGCACTGGAATTACGGAAAACAGCATTAGCTTACAGCTAATATTACAAATCTGTGGGGAAAAAATGTAGTTTCCCATTCTATAGAAAGACAGTAAAATAATTATGACCTCTTAGGAAAAAAAAACAGAAAAAAACAGATAAGAAATTAAGGTTCCCAGCTACATAAAGTTTACAGGATGGCACAAATACGACTATTAATGGCATTTGCTTTTTTTGTCCTACCACTTAGTAATTTGTAATAAATTACGTATATAGAGAATTGGCCCTCTCATGCCATTTATGGGTAGATTGCAAAATTCTAACGTTTTGGAACGGACTATCATGGCTTTCATCGTATTTCCTTTTAAAAAAAAATCTTGAAGAGAAAACTGAATAGCATGTCATGAAGTGGGGTTTATACTCACACATGACACAAAAATGAGGAATTTCTATGAATCACAAAGCTGCCTTGGCTTCCAGTGGCTGGAACAGGATGGGAGCAATCTAGCTGTTCATGTGATAGATATTCTCTGCCTCTTAAGCTTACTCTTTTTATCTGCACACCTGCTTAGTCTTCACACAGGGACTGAAAGCTGCAAAGCTACGAAGATTGCTCCAAAACCAACAAAGAGTCTATAAGTATATATATCATGGCATAAATCTGACATTAAAACCTACTGATGCCCAGTATCTGAAATGGTTATTCCTACCATCTAACCCTGCTGCCAGCCACTGGTGTAGCTACAAGGCTTCCAGGTATTTGGAGGCTAGACTGCCATTCCAAAGAAATTGGTGTTTCTTTAGATCCTTGACTGTTCCATCAATACTTCTAAAGTAATCTGAGTTACATTCTGTCCTTATAGCTTCAGTAAAATCCATTTGAATCACAAAAATGAAACAACCATGATGGCAATTTATTTCATTTTTTTAAGCTCTTATTAAGGACAAGTGCGTAGTAAAAGGAGGTATGTACAGTAAATAGGAGGGCTAAAAAAGGGAAAGGCAAAGAAGCATTGCTTGCTTAATAGTGCCAGTAATCCCACATGTAATTTTGTGAAGCATTCCAGGTCACTCTGAGCCTGTGTGGGGATGTGAAATCCAGCACTGCACACTGGCCAGAGCAGGGATACCCAGCAGGCTGCCTGCAGACTGCATACAGCCAGAGGAGCTGCCCTCCTGAGTATGATAGATCTGCACAGGAAAAATATCACAATTCAGACCCGGTTTTGTCCTTAAATGCAAGCAAAGGAAAAAAAAAAAATCTTTACACTACACAAAACAATGATGTGTCTTACAGGAACTGTCTGCTGGAACAAGTCGAGTGTGTGGTGGTGAGCAGCTGTCTGCTGAGTTCATCAGGCAGCTTGAGTGTTTCACCAGGAAGACTCAGCAGTACTATTGTGAAATTTTAATAAAATGTAGCTATTGCACCATGATAATGAGATTCATTATTCTAATTTCAGTTTCATGTTAGAGCTGTCTTTTGGTACTGGGATTGGCTAGCTCCATATTGATTTAAAAGAAAAAAAAAAAAGAGAAAAGAAAAAACAAGCAAAAATCCTTGTCCCTCCTACTGTTCTAATAACAGCCCAAACATGTATATATAGTTTTTTAAACAGAATAATAACAGTGCTTATCTTTCAGAATCAATGAACAAAGATACTATCCATCCCTCCTCACTAAGAGTTCACCAAACCAATATTTACAAGAATGTAAATAGCTGCACAGGTGTAATTGCCCTTTTACCTTTATGATGCATGTGAATTAAGGAGCATGTATATTGACACTGTTGTTTAGAATTTTTATAAAATTAAAACCTTTTAGAGTATTTTAAAATTTGTAAGTGTGTTAATTACCGCTAATGCATTAGAGACACAATGTGCTTGAAGAAAGCTATACAAAATAAAGTGTATTGCCCTCAAACATGGGTTTTGTCTGGTAATGAAATATTTATGACTCTGGTTTTAAAAAAGCACTGTGTAACTTTTGAGAGTATTTGATTTGTGACACAAAACTTACTCTGGGTGTGTGTGTGCATACACACACATATTAATACATTTTTTAAAACATAATACAGTCTGATAAAAAACTCATTAGTAAAGAATTTAAAGATGTTAACCTACAGAAGAAAGTGATAGAAAAATGCTTAGTGAATTGCTAAGGAGGAGAAATAGTGATATGCTTCTATTTACTGGCACATCTGCATTCACCAAATGCAATAAAACCATGCTGCTGTCTATGCAGCAACCCAGGAGCAATCCAAAGAAGCTGGGTACTGGTTCTCTGATGTCAGAATCCCAAGAGTCACTTACAGGATTGCAAGTAAAGCTGACCTGAAGCTTATTTTATCAAAATGCAATGGAGCCTATCTTATCTGTTAAACTGAGGAAGGGCACAGGCAGAAAGATGACTACCAAATCAATTAGGTTTTTGGCTTTGTTGTCAAGTTAACACTCAAGCCCCTTTGTTTCCAAATGTCAGTAGCTGGGGAAGAAGACAAGTAGCTTTTTCATGATGAAGAGGAGACTTGCCTTCAAATCAGGCCTCTAAACAGTAGCTCTATGGAAGTGTTGAAAAGGCTTTGTTTTCATTTTCATGGTGTACAAAAAAAAACCTAATTTTTGAACATTTAAATTTTTTGGAAAAAGCCCATAACAACATCAACCCAAAACAAATTTGGAATCTTCTGGCCTGTTTGCTGGTAAGCTCACTAAACCAGTTCTCACCTCATCTGTAATGCTCTATCACTCGTAATGTGATATAATTTTTATTCAATTTTCAATATTCAATATTTTCTTCTTTTTTGACACAAATAGATAATGCCTGGATCTGTAGGACAAAGACCTTAGAGACAACTTTTCAGTTTTTTGAAGTAACACACTCAGATTTATGAAAGAATAAGGGCAAGGTAGGGACATTCAGAGGATGCTACCACAATTTCCAAAAAATTTAAGATGTCCAAGGAAAGGACAGTTCCACATGATCCACAAAGGAGATGATTATCTATTTTATTAGCCAAGTAGCACTGTCTGTAGGATTTAAGGTAGCTGTCCATCCAAGCCAGAAGCTATCAAGACTATCAGGGAGAGGACATTATGTCCAATTTTGAGACACCTGAATCCAACATTTCAGGCTAATGGAATTGGCAATTAGATTGAATTATATTTCTGCCATGCTTGATACAAATATGATGGCAACATGATACGCCGTAAAGAAAAGACAGCAACAACGAAAACTCAATGTTGACTCAACTGCCATATGGATACATATATATACACTTAAAAATTCAGTTCTGTTTGAAGGCAGGCAATTACCTCCAATACTCTTTAAAAAGAATCATGTTCAGGAATTACCTCAAAAAAAAAGTGTACTTTTAAAATAAAGAATTACTGTGTCCCTTAAAAGATCTGCCAGTTTGTTATGCCTAGGGTCAACAACAGATTCTAACCATGAGCAAAGAACAAGTTCCCTTGAAGGGCTCAGCCACTGACAATGACCTGCTTACATGCAAACTAAATAAAAACTAAAAACAACTGTAAGCAAAGGATGTGAAACTGCCATCATGAAGGTCCCTATCACTCATGAATGTGGCTGACTACCACATTTGTGAATAGTAGGGAATCCCTGATAGGATTGGGAACTAAGCCAAGATTTTCAAATACAAGAGAATGAAAAGGTCAAATGAACCATTTTCCAAGCCCACTTGTGGTCTAGGTCTACCATGCTCAAGCCTTTTGCTTTTAGGTGAAGAATGGCATTGAGCTCCAGTTCATCATCCAAGTTTACCATGAGAAGGAAATATGTAGTTTCAGTGGTCATGTTTGCTTTATTTATGATGATGACTGCTTTGCTGTGCTTACATGAGTCCTGATGGTTGGGAGAGCTGCTAACCATGTGTTAAACACATGGGAGCATAACAAACATTAAATACAAGTGCCATGGCAGTAGCATTATCAATTGAAACTGAAAGAGCTTTTAAAAATCCCATTTTATTAATGAGGTCTGTATTTGTATGTGGGGCAGAGGTAGAGATGGCAGGAATTGAGAATGGTTTCATATTTTAAAGATTAGGTAGACCTGAATCATCTCTTTTAAATTTTCTTCTGTAGTTCCTGTTACCAAAACACATGGAATGCAGCTCCTAATGCAATACATGGTTGTCCTTTACATTTAATCCTGTGTTTCTTCATCCTACTCTCCAAGAAAAACAGTGGTGGGAATCAGTGGCTGAATTTCATGGTAAACTGAGTGAGGCAAAGGAAGAGGCACAGAAAAGAAATAACATCCTACTTGTTACTAGTCTCAAACTTTCCCTTCTTCCCTAACCAGTATCATTCAGCTACAGACCATTAGATTTATAAACACTGACTCCTTTTACTCCAGATCTTTGTTCTGAACCTAACCACCATATGACAATGTTACTTTCCTGAGAACCACTAATGATCTCCATTGTAGATGACAGGGATTTTTGGGTCTGGGCATATTTGCTAGATCACAGAAGGGGCATATGGCTTTGATGCTGAATTCAGACATCTTTTAACTAATTATCTATTCTGAGAAACAAAAAAACCCCAAACCCAAACCTTAGCAGTTCTTTCAGTGCAGTATCTATATTCTAATGCCCCAAAGTTCTCTAAAAGTGGCTGAAATTCAAGTGGGATAGCCTGTATGGGGGAAATGCTGTTCTGATTCCTCAACTCAATAGAGAACACCTTTCTACACTGGAAATACAAAATACCACACTGTGACATTTTATATTTCTAAAACAGATTCAGGAAAGAGCAGGTTAGGCCATCCAGACAAGCACCCATAATTCACCATTGGCTATTTTTTCCCTTAAACAACGCTGCAAACAGTGACTAAGAGAATTGCAAAACTTTGATCCCAATGAGTAGTGCAATGGCTGTAAGATTTATGGGCTTGAAAACTCTGTTACAGCAATTGAAAAAGCCTATTTTTAATGCTGCATACACCATTGATCAAATTAAAAAATTAAGTAAATTCTTTAAAAGTCATTGTTATAACAGAAAAGCATGGCTGTCATAGTTCATGTATAGACCCTGGTTGGTGGTTGAATTCCCAAACCCTATGACTGAGCTGACACAAGACTCTGTGCATGAATGGGTAATGTATGTGTGCACAGTTAAAAAAGCAGAAAAGTATGTCCTGGTTCTGATTCTTTATATCTTCATCTGGCTAATCCCACAGTGTCTGCAGCTTTGCTGCAGCCTTTCTGGGGGTTACTGCTCTGAAGTTATGGTGTCTTGGAAGACTTCTTTTCAGGGACTCTCTTGAGTGCCGAGTTATCCAGCAGGCAAACAATATATGCCATAATGATATACATTTCTTTCAGTTAAAAATACATCAATTAGTAGTTTGAGGCTTTTTTCTAATTTCTAACCACAATGAGCATTTTCTGCTGTGTTTTTACATTCTCAGCAGCAATCTATAAGTCTTTGAAAGAACCAGAACTATCCACAAAGTTGAAGATAAGGCCTTCAGAAACCTATCCTAAAATATCAGCTGCTTGTGAAAAACACTGTGTCTATTTTGTTGTGCATCTGGAGGTTTACAAAACTGGGAATAACTTCCAATTAAAAGATGGGTGAACAGTTGCAAAGAAGTTAAGTGCTGGCTCCAGTAAAGGCCTAAGTACCCATACTTGTGGGTACACAGTTCATGTCCAATGCAAATACCAAAGCCCAAGCACATGCTCCTCAAACCTTGCCTCTCTTTCCTGACTGCTCAGGCAGCTAAAGGCTATACACAGCTATGTTTTCCTGTAATCATGTACCTCAGGTGCCTGAACTCCTATACATGCCTAGGTCTGTTTGAGACTTGGTGAACCTGCACAGCTCTACATCTATCTGTCCTAAGACCAGCCTGAATCCACAAACTTGGCAATTCTTTCCCTAAATTCCCTAAGGGAGCAAGCCTGGCAACTGCTCATCTCACACATGTCTACAGGACCAGGCATTGCACAAAATACCACAGCAGACACAGACAGTTTAATTAAGAAAACAAAAAGTGTCTGTAAGAGTTATGGCAAAAGAATCAAAGCTCTAATGACACCAGAGAAGGTGATCAAGAATGAACACAAATTTGTCACCTAGTGGTTCATATGACAGGCTGAACACAAGGGAGGACAGGGTAACTGAGCTGTAGCTAGTCCTCAAGGAGTGTTTGGAAAGCTAGGCAGACCCCTGATAAAAATACAGGAGTAGTCAGAGAGATTTCAAAACCAAGCCAATCACCCACCCCATCCCCCTGAGTAGATGGCTAATTATGGCTCCTTGTCTTGATTTAATTGTTTTCTGAGTTGTTGAACTCAGAAAGTTTCAGCAGCGGAGGTGCAGGTCTCACACAAACAGGCTGCAGCCTCACGGCTAAGAGGCTGCATCTCCAGAGGTGCTGGTTTGAACACCTCCAGTGAGTGGACAAACACCATCACCTTTTCTTTCCTGATGGATGAAACACCACCAGCCTCCTTTCACTCACTTTTTGTGCATTGGTTAGTTTTTTATTCAAGAAAGATAGATGTATTTAGCCACTACCCAAATTCTTGGAACAATGTTACCTTTAGCAAGACTTGGAAACAATGGGATCCTGTTAGTGTTGCTAACATGACATCTCCTTATAGCAAGATGTGTCATAAGCATTTTCAGCACTGAAGTTAAGACATAATCTTTTTATCCATACCAGCATGCATAATTCTCTTCAAGGTGGTTTCAGGTGGAATTTGCCCTATTAAAATATGCATGTCCAAATACTGAAGGGGTTTTCAAAGCTTTTACATAAGCTGGTGGCAGTGTACTCAAAGCAAGAGAACTTCAGATAAAATAAATAATTTTATTGGAAAGACTATACCATAAAAGTACTTGGTTTTACAAAGTACTTCCCTAAATTGGAAACAAACAAATCACATTTGGTTATGGTGGGTTTTTTTTCACCTGGGAAGGTGGTTTTGTTACACCTGATTACGGCAGTCACCTCCCCTCCTAATGCACAGAGGCTTTCTAAACAAGCTGTCCTATCTCCACAGGATAAAAAAATGCTTTCTGCCTCCAGATAGCCTGTGCTCTCATCTGGATTTATCTCAGTTACTAATTACATCAAGATAAAAACCACTGTACTTTGTCTCTTGTATATTTATACATCATAGCTTTTCTAATGTAAAAACTTCAGCCTATAAGAAAGGCATAGCCAAAAGAACCCATAAACTCTGAATCCAAGAGTTTACTATATTAAAAAGGAGGGTTTCTTCCTTGCCTTGCAGTACAGGAGAATATCCTACTCATTTATGTTCTCTCTTTTGTCAGATCAGAAGAATAAGAAATGGCTACAATTATTTTTTTTAGTGTGTCTCATACTTTTAGTGACATCAGCTCCCAAGAAGTCTTTCCTCTAAGTGTTCTAGTATATTAAAAAAGGTCATTTTTTTACTATGAATTCTACGTTCATTTTGAAACCCTGTCAAGAAATAACAGTACCTCCTTCATGAGAGGTCTAGTTCCATCTGGTTGAGAACCAAAAAGCCCTGCTACAGTCTGATCTGAAGTGTAATTGATTTGACCACTGGCAATTTAACTTCTTCACTTACGTCTTTAGTGCATTAAAACTTCCTAGGGAGGGGAAAGAAAACTGTTTACATTTTTAGACTTTTTACAAGTGCATCCAAAAGCTCCAAGTGTTTGGAGCCTGATTAATTACAAACACCTAGAGGACTGATCCCAGTCCTATTTACAGAATCTCTCCTAACATCAAGTGACTTAACACTTTTTCAGGCACTTTGAATCACATGTTATTTGTGAGGGGGGGAAAAAAATCATTCAATCAAACTGCCAATGAAAGCAGCTAGTGGAGAACTGCTGGGCAGCGTGGTTAGTCCCAGAATATAAGATGACAGCTCTTTCATGGCTCTGAACAGCTCCACAGAAATGGAAGAGTGATGTCTGTTGTAGCTATGTTTGGATAGTAAAGTAGCAGGACTTGAAAAACTCTCATTAGAATTCAAGACAATGCAAGAAAGGAGATATCAATGAATAAATATCCAACTGTCCTTAGCCAAACAAGCTAAACAGGATTCTTCTGACAAGGAAACAGAAGAAGGAAAACAGAGCAGTTGTTGGAAATATCAAGAAAAAAGATTTGGCCCTAGACTCATGTGTGTAGTTTCCCAGAAGTGATTTTTTTTTTTGGCAATTTTTGAAAGAGTAAATTTTTGGTAACCATACAGATTTTAAAAATAGACTATTTTTACATTTTATTATTATTGTATTTCTAATCCTGAATTCCACAAAGTTTAGCATTTTAATATGCACACTAACTAGAAAGCCCTTTAACAGGGGAAAGAGGTATATATAAATTATTTCTGGGTCTTTTAGCAAGGCTCACCTGACTCAAGTCTCTTGGATTGTTGTGTGTGCTTCACATAATACACTCTGAATACTTCCACTGAAAACAAAGTCAAGCATCTGGCAAGCCCCTGCAGGATTCAGGTCCAAATCTAAGTTCAGCAAAAAAATGAAGTATGTGCACAAACCCACCTTTCTTACCAAAACACTTAACTATCAGTTTGCATGTATGTATACAGGAAAAATATTCTATAAGTCAACTAGCTGTTCTTTTAGGAAAAGACAACTGGTTAAACAATTCTTTGTTTGCCTTTAAACTTTTGTTTTGTCCACGACAGTGAAAACTTGGCTTATTCACTGGAAATGTCCTTTTTTTTTTAAATTGGGGAGAATTACAGAAGTTAAAAGGCCTTCTTCCCTATTAAAAGCATTTAGAAATTTCAAAATGGATGTATTCAAGCACATAGACACAAAGTACGTGAAAGTTAAAAAGGTATGTTTATCTTTCCAGATTAAGTTGAACTCTCAGCTCCTCTTATAAATTGCTTATTTCACAAGAATTTTGGTACTGAATCAGCCTTAAGGATTTATGCCAAAATGATTCCTTTGAAAACTCTGATCCCTACTGCAGTTTTATAGGTGGGGAAATGGAGTCAAGAGAAAGTTGGTGTGATTGAAACAAAGTAAAGGATGAAGGTGGGGGGCGGGGGGTGAACTTGTCCCTCTTATACCCCTTCTTGACAGAGAGACCAACCAAATAAAAATGGCAGGAAGGAAGAGTTTTGTTTCTTCCCACCTCCATTAGTATTCTCTCTGAGAAGTGGAACAACTGATGCTGCAGCAGTACAACTGCTTAACAGAGTTCTTTCCTTCCTGTAATACAGCCAGCCACTTTTTTGTGACACTGGATTTCAAGTATAAAATGCAGAAATTCTAAGTTGTTGTCTCAGACAAAAAAAAAAAAAAAAAAAAAAAAAAAAAAAAAAAAAAAAAGAAAAAGGGCTTCAGCTCTTTCATTCCTGCAAAGCTACATTTTTAATCTGTTACTCTGTTTTTACATGTCTATTGCCAGGAAAAGCAAAAAGAACAGATAAGATTTCAATTTTGACAGGAGGGCAATGGAATAAACTAAAACCAAACCAACCCATAACAAAACAAACCAAGTAAATGCCTTGCAAATCTCCTTACATAATAAAATAGCTTTCCTGCCTCTCTTACTCTTTTTTTGTTTCACTACAGACATAAGTGGCAGAGTCAGGAAAAAAGCCTAGATAAATCTCTTGATTTCCCACTACCTACCTTACCTGACAGACTGACACTGTATGCCCCATGGGTGTTGCACAAAATGTCCCACAGGTAACATCCTGAAACACAGGTGGTCACACAGCAAGAAAAGAGTAAAAGGGACTATTATGCCACAACTGTGCATGAGATACCTGTTCATGTCTTAAAAGTGTGTGAAATCTGTCTAAGATATTGGGATGCAGTAAGGTTTGGGAAGGAACATTTTCAGTTTTGAAGCATAACTAGAAATGATATTTCATAGCTGACATATAGTGAAATATGTATGTACATAACACATTGAGCTCCTTAGATACCTCCTTTCATAATTCCCAGTTACAGCTTCATACTTTAAGGGCTTCTGATGTTCATACAAACTCAGTTTGCTTAGCTGAGTCACTTCTCGTATCATATTGCTCCAGAAGTGCCCTGAAAGCAAAGCTTGTCAGCAAACACCTCCTACAGCTTCAGGAGACAAAAGAAAAAGAAAAGCAAATGCACGAGGGCAGAGGAATTTTATGACTTTCATTTTCTTGGCAAATTCTTTTATAGTCATCAAATATGTAAGATGCATCAAAAAATTGTGAAAGAGAGGCATGAAAGTTTATATTTGTACAGCAATCAAATTTCATCCTAATAAAATAAGCTTTTCTAAATAGCTTTTGAAAAATAGTCACATATGGATTGTATTATGTATGTAGCTATTTTGAGGCCAGAAAACATATTTTTTGTTCTCTGTCTGCAGCACATAGCTGGAATGCTGGTGGGTGACCATGGCTCCTAGGTGTGGACACCATTACAAGCCCACAACCTGACTCTACATGCAGTATACGCTGAACAAGAAAGCTTTTCAAGCATACCAGGACACCATACTTTTCAGAGAAGAACTCAAGATGTAAATTATTTAGAGACTCAAAGCTTTTCTCCTGAACTAATTTATTATTTTGAGTTCTAATATTCGATTTCCAAGGATTTTCAAATTCTTCCTAGATCAAGGAATATTTTGAAAGTAAAAATCCTAAAGTACTTCATTTTCAAAAAAAGCCTGGCCCCAAAGAAATCACTTTTCCCTAATTAATTTTCTCTCATTCAGCTGATGGAAATCTATATGTTAGAAAGTTGATTTTCTGTCAACATAAATCTAAAATAATGCTTTTTCAATTAGTACAATATTTTTCAACCTCCATCATATAGACATTAATTCTAAAACTCAAATAAGAGAAAGATTAAAATTCCTTAATTAAACAGAATTTTGCCAATGTGAAGCACAATCTTAAACTTGATTTTCTAGGACATTTTAAGAGAAATTTAACTCAATTCAAAATAACCTCAGCTTTTTCTGGTATTACTTTATAAGGCACAGTGCTACTTAGAGGGTTTTTTCATATAATCATCTGCAATAGAATAAACAGTAGAATACCTGCACAAGAATAACAGGCCTGGTGAAAGCAATGTGCACATCTCTTTCCCTCACCTAATGCCAGCTATTATTGTTTGCCTACTTAGGTTTGAAATAACAAGCAAAAATCCCTTATCCTTGCTGGTTTACCATGAAGGTTTTTATCCATTAGCTTTGGATATATCTAAAATCCAGAGGAAACGGAATTATTTGAGTATCAATTCTTTTCCATGACAAACCAAGGAGTGCTCTTCCCATGTGTAGCAAAGAAGCTCACACACCTCAGCAGGAATGTAATGATGGACACTTCCACGCATGGCCCACACAACACACACCATGTAATATCTTGCTTTGGCCCCAGGTCATGAATCACTTCTGAGACACTGCTGATCTTATCCATAAGTCAGGAAGACAGCAGTGTGCACCACCAGAAACTCAGCAATAGTTGAGTCAGGGCTTGGTTCTAGACTAGTTACAGCTCAGCTTGAAAAGTACTGCTGTGTTGGTGAGACAAACCAAGCTCCTTTCTCTCCCTAACAGAAGAGCTCAAAATACCAAGCAAAGCAGTTCAGAAGTGCCCTGTCTCTGTTGGACAGCTTGCTTTACTTCCTGGAGGAACATGTCTAGGAGAGGGATACTGGCTTTCTAGGTGTATTAGGGCCAGGTTCCCAGCTGTCATAGGTCACTCACATCTCCCTGAGTCATTAAAAACTTTTCCAATTTACTCAAGAAGAGGCTCTGGCCCCTGTGAATTTTGGCTTCTCTGCAAAGGCTTTTAATAAGGTGCCAACTGTGCTGGCAGTGAGGATACTTTGAGTAACACTCGAAGTTAGCAGTAGCAGACAGGAGTTCAGCCCAATAACATTTTTCTCTGCAAGAATTAAATACAGCACTTCTTTTAAACTTACACAATTCTTACTGTTCCATTAAAACAAAGAGCAATTCACACAGTGAATACCAGCAAGAAATGGAAGAGGAAATAAAAAGAAAAAAAGCCAAACAAAACAATAGCAAGCAGGTAGATGTAATCAGTCAGGCTCACAGTACACACCACTACCATCCAATGACATTAAAGCTCTTCATCTCAAACCTATACCTATACCACAAAAACATGCAGATTTCCATAGATCTCTTTAATACTAAATAAACAACGTTTCCCCATGAGTATTCCAGCTCCAATTTGAAGCCCTGGTGAGAATCAACAGAATTTCAAGTCCGGGTATGGTAGGAGGAAGAAGTATTTCCCTTTCAGCATTGGGTGCTTTTTTAACCTGTCTTTGGTTGGATCTAACCAGCACAGCTGAAGCTTTGGAGCAAACCCAGAGAATGTTTTGTTAAAGATTCCAGCAGAAATAAAAGAAATCTTCCAAGCTGGAAACTACTCTGGATACCTGGAAGAACGATGAGGGGAAAAGACATCTTTTCCCCTGCCTCCCTCAATCTCAAACAAATAAAAAGAGACATAATATTTTTTTCATGTCCTTTTAAAAATATTTTTTAAAAAATTTCTACCTTCATTCAATCCAGATGCAGCTGCAATTATTTATCTTGTCGGTACCCAAATTAATTTTTGTATTTTTGTGAATGAGAAAGCAAATATTTGCAGGAATAATTCTACTTTCCAACTGCCAAAGAAATCTGAACACTTGTCTTGCTTGACCCGAGCTGCAAGTGCATACTTGGAACACTGCAGATTAAGCTAAGAGAAAGGAACCAGATGAGAAGATATGGTATAGGATATTCAGCTGCAAGAAAAGGAAGATGGATCTCGAGGAGGGAACACAACTCCAATACCAGGAGCTGCGTCCTAAAGTGTTTCCTAGAGTGCTTTAAGTCAGAGTGAGAGCTACTCCAGATCACCAGCTCTGGCGGGATGTCTGAATGCAGTAAGGCATTAAGTGGGCATACTTGTTGTGCAATTGTTGCCCAGAAATATCATCTAGTAAAGGCAATGCCAGAGTAGCATGTGAATGACATCCCAGAAAAACACAGCAGAGAGGCAGCTTGCCTGCAGCAGTGCCTGGGGAGCGCCTGCAGTGGCAGTGCCAGGGTGGGCACCGAGAGGAGCTGAGATCAGCCGCACACAGCCCTTCCTGCAGCAGCGCTCAAGGGCTTGGGCTGTGGCCCTGGGGAGAGGGCAGCGCAGAGCAGCGCCCCAGCCTCTCCGGGGCTGGTCGTCGCAGTGAGAGACAGAGCAGAAGAGTCGGGAATAGACCCTTTCAATTCAGTACAACTGCTCCAGAGAAGAAAATGGAAAAGAGCAAAGTCTGTCAACATACTGAGAGGTGGGAATCGTGACCTTTGGAATCATGAAGGAAAGACACCAATTACCTAAAAACAAAATTAAAATATTAGCATTTTTATGAATTAAAAAAAAATCCTACAAATTCCCTAGGCCTCTCCTTCTACCTAGATCTATCTAGATGTCATTTGCTGTAATTCTTTGCCAGTAATCCTTCCCCAATTAATTGTCTTCAGTGGCTCCTGCAAAGCAACTCATTTTCTCTCTCACGCTACCACCTACCACTGCACTACGGCCACTTGCCCTGTGACTGAAGTGACAGGTTTTTTTTAACAAGCTGACGCTAAACATGTGTGAATTATTGTAATGGGTCTAATTCACTACCTTGCTGAGCACTCAGGCTCTAAAGGAAGCCAAGCATCGGTCTTAGTAAAGAGCAAGCTACCGCAAAGTGCTGTGGAAGTCAGAAACTTGGCATCTTGCCTAGCTCTGGCATCCCTAATGTAGCAAATTCTTTCATTTTAATTCGTCTTCTTCATCTGCAAATAAAACTACCTCTTAGTCAGGTGAGATCCGGGCTTGTCTGAGGTCCAAGGTGGGTGCTGAGTGCTGGTGACCGAGGAGCAGGGCTGGTTTGGTTCACGGGCAGTAACTCGTGCCCGAGAGCAGGGAGAGCACAGACCTACGGGTACCACCTGCAGCGCTCGTGTCCTGGCAGAGGCTTTCCTCAGCTTTGCTTTCTGCTGCGTGATGCCCGCAGCTGGAAGCGGCAGCTGACAAACGTCTCCGTTTAATCAGCGAGCCCAGAAGTCAGCCCGTGGTTCAGAGGCTGCTCCTGCCCTAATAACTGTGGCAGCCCCGCTTGCCTCCCTGGTCCGCAAGAGATGAGCATCGGCCCGGGAGCGCTTTAGGGACGGGGCGGCCGGCGAGCACTGGAGGAAGTGCAGGCTTCGCTGCGGAGTCACTCCACCCTCCAGCGCTCTGCCCCTCGATGCCCCCAGCCCGGCGCTGTCCGCAGATTCGGGGTACGCCTTCGGGCAGCTGCAGCGCAGAGAGAGATGTTCCCGGCTGCTGCTGGGACGGGCTGGGTCCGCGAAACGCTCAGCCCCGGCCGGTTTGTGCCTCCTTTCGAGCGCCCCTGGCACCCCCTGGGTGCTGGCTCGGGCGGTCCTGCCGTGCTGCCCCCGGCCCCGCGCTCAGCCTCGGCGGACGCGCCGCTCCTTCGCCTTCCCTGCCCCTCGCGGAAGGCTCCAGGAGCCCCCCGCACCCCGAGAGACACAGTGACGGGACACCCGAGATGTCTCACCTCTTGAGGGACAAAAAAAAAAGAAAAAAAGACAACCCCACAACTTCCCAAACAAACCCTCAGTGGTAGAGAGCCGTGAGTGCGGGGCTGCGGATCGAGAGCCATGATCTCTGCACACAGACATTACCACAGGGTTTGGTTTTGGTTTTTTCCCCAAAAGCTGAGAAATTCCCCGCATACTGCAGAACCTCAGAAAGCCAATTTTGTAAGAAGGAGGGCCGCAAAGGTGGCTGCCTCCCGCCCGGCCGTGGCAGGCCGGCCAGGGGCTCCCCGCAGCGGGCCCGCTCGCCCGGCCGGCTCATGGGCAGGGAAGCGCCCAGCGTGCTCGGAAGGGCGGCGGAGGCGGTGGGAGGGGGGGTAGGATTTAATTCTTCTTAACTGTCATACTTTAATGGGGATGGAAAATGTGAATTTTCTGTGCATTCCAGGAACAATTCCTTGGGGTGGTGACCTTTAGCACCGATTCTCTGAAAACAGGAAAGTAGTCGAGTGTTTATCTGGATGACTGAAAGCTTTCCCTGGTGGAAGTTTATGGAAGTGTTAAAAGGGGCGGATAACACGGGCTTTGGAGGCGCTTGTCCAATGATCTGGAGGGGTTTGGAGAGCAGATCTCAGCTGGCAGACATTTAAATGGGAGACAGCTCGGCGCTGCTGCAATTTGTAGGCAGGATCAGACACTCTCTCTCTCTATGGCCTCCCGGGCAGCTTCGGGCTCCAACGCCACCCGCTCCAACGAGTGACCCACCGGGCAGAGCCCCGCAGAGCCCCAGGCCGCGCCGAGGAGCCACCGCCACCGAGCCGAGCCCCGCCGAGGAGCCGCCGCCGCGCAGGTGAGCCGGGATGCGCCGCGCTGAGCGCACTCACAGCGGGCGCGCAAACGGGTCCCGCAGCTGCGGAGTTCGGCCAGTCTCTGTGTGAGGCAAAATTTTAAGCTCTCTGTCCTACCTTCGAGAGGGATAAGGGAAGGAGCCGTTCACCGGTGTCTAGCAAAACTCCCGGGCGTCTCGGTTTTGCAGCGGGGTGACGCCCGTCCCTCCCGTCAGCGGGAGTGAGGCGCGCCGACCTTTCCGCCGCAGTGCTGGGGATTGGGGCGCTGTACATCTCTTTCCCCTCACAAGCACGGGGACTGCAAAAGCCCCGTTAGCTCTGCCTCTCATCTCCGCCTACAGCATCACTCCCGACAAATTGGATTCGGCGCCCACCCGAGACGCGGAAAAATCCCGGTCCGGCCTCTGCACGGAGCGGGGCGGAGGCAGATCCCCAGGTGCCAGCCCCATCCCGTCTCGTCCCGTCCTGCCGAGTTGCCCTCTACGAGGCCGCTCATCCCCGGGCTCTGTCCTGGCCCGCCTTGGCAAATCTCAGCTCCTCGGAGGAGCGTGCTCCGGGTACCTCAGGAGCTCCCGGGGCTGGGTGCGTGCCGCCCGGGACACTCGGTGTGTGCCAGCGGGGTCGGGAGCCGCGAAGCGGAGGCTCTGCACCGGCAGCGCCCCCGTGGGCAGCGCCGCGCGTCCCGCACCGCGCAGCCTCGGGCGGGACCGGACCGGACCGGGCGCGGCTCCACCGCTGCACTCGCCGCCTCCCCGCGCAGCCCTCCCAACCTGACCCGGAGCCGCGGGGGTTTTGTCGAGCCGACGGCTCCGTGCGTCCGTCGGCCGCCGGTCCCATTACCGCGCTGACAGCCCTCGGCCCGGCCGCAGGGACCTCCCCCAGCGCGCCGGCCGTGCGGCTCCTCCCGGCCCGGGGCCAGCGGCGCAGCTCGGCGCAGGGCTTTTCCCTCCTGGAGGACGCCTGGAGCAAACCTGCTTGCTTGTCCCTGTCCGTTTCAATACGATCCCCCGGGGGCTTGGCAGTCCCTTCAGCGAATTCGTCCTCCCTTGGGTTATCCTAGACGGCGGCCGTTCCCCGTGGGAAGAGCCGGTCGGTGTCGCCAGCCGCCGCCAGGAGCATCCACACCCTCGGGGAGCCGGGCCGAGTCGCTCCCGGCCAAGCCAAGCCAAGCCTGCGGTCTCTCCGCGCTGACGGCCGCCGGCGATCCCCGCGGCGCAGCCAGGCTGAGCTCAGCGATAGATAGCCCCCTTTTACCTCGTCGGCTTGGGCGGGGCCGTCCTGCCCGGCGGGGCTGGGAAGGTGCGCGGCTGTCGGCCCGCTGTGCTGAGTCGCGTCCCTCCCCGGCCACCACCTGCGGTCTCGCTCCTGGTGTCCCACTCGTGGCTCCTCTCGGCGAAGGAATGGCAAGCGATGCCCGTTTCGGTCACCAGGGCTGAGACCCAGCGCCGGGGAAATCTCCCTTTGCATAGATGGGGGCTCTTGAGGAACCAGGGCGGGTTTGGCTCTCCCTGCTGCTGACAGGACCCCGGGTTTAGTCAGGCGTTTTGCGAGCGATGACTTTTGGGTGCAGTGCCATGGCCCCCCCAACCTTACCTCCCTCTGAGCCCAGCCCGATGACCCGTGAGCTGCAGGAGCGCTTTGCTCCTGCCCCGCTCCTCTCCGAGCCCCGCAAGCCCGGGAAGAACCGGCCAGCGTGCGCTGGGTCTGTGTCTAAGTGATAAAAGGCACCGATGACCGTAGCTCTCTGCTCTTCTTTAGCATTCAGTGCCAAGCTGTGCTAAAGCATTTATTTTTTTTCTCTCGCTACCCAGAAATGCGTAGCTTCTGCTGAAGACTCCCCTTTATAGCACGCACGGCAGTGCAGAGAGAGGAGTAAAGCTAATCCAGTTGTTTGAGGGCTCCATGAGGAAATGTGTCTGAAGGGAGTTTGGCGCTAGGAAGTTGGGAGCTGTCAGCTGCGTGGGCGTCCTCAGGCAAGGCAAACTCGGGTTTGGTACCAGCCATGCCCACCATGATGCTCAGCTTCCCTGGAGTCCCAAAGGATGTCCTGCAGAAAAGTAGTTTCTTAAATGGGGAATTCTCAAGGTTTCAAGGGTTGGTTTGTTTGTTTGTTTTTAAATTGCTGCCTACACTCCTTATATGTCTCAAAACCCCCCATCTCTATGACTCTCAAGAAGACATTTTCTGAAATGTAAATATATCCAAATTCTATGAAACCCAGATGTTAGTTTTGCTGTCTTGATTTCAGAAAAAAATGCAGATTTCTGGGAACTGCCATTACCATGCTTTTTTAATATTTAAAAATACAGATCTATGAACTATGAAAACATTACATAAGAGTGTTTCTGTAATTCAGATGTAATATGCAAGGCATAAAATTATTCTGATCCTTCGGGACATAAACCACTTCTATTTTTGTAGTAATCAAAGGAATTATGTTTTGTGTCTTTCTTTGGCTTGTATTTGAAGTCCACCAAATAACTGGGGTTTTTTAGTTCTTCATCAGATTATTTTTCATGTTTTCCGTGAAACACAGGAGTCCATGGCTTATCATAATATTTTCCTAGTAAAAGGGATTTACAGATGAAGTTACAGGCCTGTTAAGATCTGTGACAATTTTGTTGTATATTTCAACCAGGTTTCCATCCAGATCTTTTTAACGAGTTGTGTTGTGCTAAAAATGTCAGTAGTAACTTTCTGACTCTGCCTATGAACTCATAGGGAAATTCTGTCTATGAACTGACATGTGGAGATCCTTAATTCATTGCAGAAAATGTATAAATGAAAAAAATTACAGCTTAATTGTATGAAGTAGTAAACCTGAAAGCATTTACATTTCTCTCTCAATAGTTGCTAGTATTAATCCACACTTTTCTTAATCTGTTTTAGATGATGAGATCTCAGGCTCTAGATAAACCACATATGAAGTGATATGAATGTTAGGGCCCAATTCTGCTCCTGTTTGAAGTCAGCAATAAAACTTCTTTTGGCTTTAGGACTAAGAGCTTACAGATGATGAAAAGTGGAACTCAGAAGTGAAATATGGAAAGAATAGAATTTTGGAGTATTGTGTTACTTTGAAAAACAAATAATTCTATCATATCTCTCTGGATCTGAATGAAATGAGGGAATTGATCATCTTGGTTATGATCATCTGTTTGTTCAAAGGATTTTCCAAATGAATTCTCAAAAGGATTTCGGGTTATGCCAGTGTAACAGCCAGTTAGCATCAAATAATGAAAATTTTGCAGAAATGTGGAATATAAGCTTTTACAGCCTGGTTCTCATGGCTGCAGAGCTATTACTTCTGCAGAATTATGACTAATGAGGAGAATCAGGACAGATTTCTCTTCAGTAAAACTTTGGGTATGGTAACACTGATTTTAGTTACTTCTACTGTCCTCTTCTGTGTTCTACTTCTTTCAGTAATAAAAAACCCTGTTAAGGAAACATTCACAACTGCTAACTCATAGACAGATGAACCACTTCACTTTCTAATGTAAGGGAAGGTGTCACCTCCTCTCATAAGCAAAAGCATTGATTGCCCTGGGACCAGAGCTGCTGCAGGGTGCCCATACTGCATTTTGGCTGCTTTCCCTCCTGAGGCATACCATCTCATTTTCCTTTGTATTTTGCATTTTAAAAATTAAAGTCTTTATTTTAAAATACATTTTTAACCAGTTATTTAAAAAAGATGCTGCTTTGCTGCTGTGGGGATCTTGAAGTTCACACAGCCCCTTCTGTATTTAACCTGTATTTATCCCTAGATTATTGGATTATTTTTAGATGTGTGTTTTGGAAGTGACCATAACAAATGTTTCTGCTGAGTGGCTAATTTTCATTTGAGTTACAATTTCTTTTATGAGCATGTAATGCAGCTTCTACCTTTAAGGCTGGAAACCAACCCAGGAAAAATTACCTTCCTCCCAGTCTAGGATTACATTGAAACACATGCTTGCATTTCCTCAGGGATAAGCATGTGCTTAATAAAGTTGCATGAATCTGGGACACAGACCTTACAACAGTCTATATTACTATGAAATTTCCCCCAGATTCCCATCCTAGAGTACACCTCATTTTCGTAGGACTAGACCTTGCTGTGTCACTGATCACACATCTATGGGGGGAATAAAAGAAAGAAAACAATGTGGAGGTAATCAGTTTTAAAAATAAAAGTAGTCCAGGAATATGCATGTTGGTGGAACCTCATTCAAGTTGTGCGACACTGAATAAAAAACCCTGAGGTTTTCTGGCACTGCTTACAACCTAGCAATTTATTTTCAACTTCATGCAATCACTTTTTTTTTTTCACTCTGGCACCATGTTGAGTAAATAAAGTGCATATTAAAATACTGGTGACTAGACAGTTGCCAGAGAAATAAGAATAGTTTTGGAAGAAATCATTCTGATCTCTTGAGGGAATAAGCAATAGTTAATAATTCTTTTAAAAACTTATTTTTTAAGATAAAATTAAAGTGAAATATTTTAAAATAGTGTTCAGGTTGTAATAGGGATGAGAAAAAGCAGCAAATGTGAAGTCCAGGCTGACACATGAAATTATGCTGCATTATTCCTTAATTGGCATTCCCAACTTATTTTTGTCTGTGTCAAAGCCTTAAGATATAAAATTGCATGTTCCATACCATATTTCATTTGGACAGTAACAGCAGCCCTTCCATATTGTCTGCTAGAGTAAGCAATTCTGTCATTCTTACACCCCTTCCTTGAAGCATGAAGCTTCTGCCAAACATAGGACATGCTGGTACAAAGATTACTGAAATGAATGCATGCATCTATGATGCATCAGAAACTCTAGGGGCTCTAACAACCTGCTAACAAACACAAAAAATATTAGCTCCACAAGCAACTCCTTGAATGTAGTGGAACCCTCTATGACACTTTTCTACTTCAGGAATTCCTCTCCCAATCCATTTGATGAGAAAGGCTGTTTGAACAGCATAACATTTATTTTCTCCATGTGACTGGAAAGACTTAATAACTGAGAAATTAGCAGTTATCTTTTATAGCAAACAGTACTTACCCTGAGCCTCTGCTGAGTCTCTAGGTGGCCCTCACAGCATTGGCATTTGGCTGCTTTCCTGCCTAGTTGTGTGGTCTCAGGCAGAGCGGATGAAGCCGTCCAGGACAGTGCCCGTGGTTTCACATGTTTCTCGGGTAGTATCACAAGCAGGACTCTTCAATTCAAACACTATTTTTTTCCGTACTGATAAAGCAAGTCACATAAGGGATACTGCTGCAGCACTCCAAGCAGGTAGAAAACAATGACTTCTTCAGCATTTTTTTTTTCCACAGTCCTTTCCCTTTTTAATGCCTGTGCATTTTCACAATTATAGTGTTTTACAGTGTTTTTTTGCAAGTAGTTGGTCATTTTGCTGGTGCCTCCTTCCATGCTCCCATGGGGAGGGTTCCCTCAGAGACTGATTCCCTCATCTGCTTGTCTTGCTACGACATAGCTCCTTTCAGAAAAACTTGGAGACCATGGTGCTTCTGGAAGTAGGAAGTGTGATGCTGATGAGTTTCTTCTGTGCTGGTTGGTGCTTTAAGCTGACTGAACAGCCTCAAGAACTCAGAGATTTGAGAAGTGGCGGAAATGATGGAATAAGGGAGGAAAGAAAGGCTGTTCCTATGCAATAGTTAGGTTTGGAGCAGCCATACAGTTTTGAAGGACCTGATCATCTCCACTTAACCGCACTTCCTGAAGTGTTTTTTTTTTTGTGTGCATAAACTCTATGATATTTAATGTCATTTACAAAATTCTGCTGTCTTCCGGCAACATAATTTTGTGTAAAATGAATAAAATTTAGGGATCTGAAAAATTCTTAGCACTGTGATTGCATCTGCATTACTTCTATGAAGGATTCAGAGTAATGTGTGAGAAGATGCAGTTTGAAATGATAAGATGCATCTCTTTTAACCTGTACCTAAATATTCTTTTATGTTAGTTGCCTGACTTGTTGCACATCTCTTAGCTTAAGCATCATTACACTCAGATACATTGGACCCCTTTAGAAGTGCAGTATGGCAGAGGTTGGGAAGCTGTAAAACAAGCTACAGGTAAGCTGTAAAACAGTGTATACATCATATAAATTATATACTGGATGTACATTACACAAGGAGCTGTATAAAGTTTCTGAGTCTGATTAAGGAACAGAAATCTAGACTACATCTGCTGAGACAAAGACTTGGGGCCTCTGGTATTGTAGATAGCTGTGTCATGTAAATGAATCCTTGTGTAATGTAAAATTTGTTCTTCCACCTTTGTAAGTCAGGAGCAATCTTCCTATATATCAGTGAGCTATAAGAAGGGAATGAGAACCAGGGTAATGCACATGGAGAAAAGAGCTGGAAAGAGATGGAGGACACAAATAAAATTCTGTTTGGCCTTACTTTCAATCACTCTATTTGAAAGCTTTTATCACTTGGTAATTTGGGAACAGCTTTCCAGCTGGTACAGGCTTGAATGCTTATTTTTTCAAGTGTGTGTGCACACATTTCTTTTATGGAACTGAAAATTTACTGCACACCTGACTTCTGTTGATATCTGAAATCCACAACTGTGCTTTATTTCCTCAACTTCCTTCATACAGGATGGTCCGCACACTGTATGCCATCGGTGCCTTGTTTCTTCTCATGGGATTTCTGCTACCAGTGGCCGAAGGGAGGAAGAGGAATCGTGGATCTCAAGGTGCTATCCCTCCTCCTGTCAAGGATCAGCCCAATGATTCAGAGCAGATGCAGACACCGCAGCAGTCAGGCTCCAGGCATCGAGAGCGAGGAAAAGGCACCTCGATGCCTGCTGAAGAGGTGCTGGAGTCCAGTCAGGAGGCGTTGCACATCACTGAGCGCAAGTACCTAAAGCGGGACTGGTGTAAAACCCAACCCCTCAAACAAACTATCCACGAAGAAGGCTGCAACAGTCGTACCATTATCAACAGGTTCTGCTATGGCCAGTGCAATTCCTTCTATATCCCCAGGCATGTCCGTAAAGAAGAAGGCTCCTTCCAGTCTTGTTCCTTCTGTAAGCCCAAGAAATTCACCACCATGACTGTTACACTCAATTGTCCTGAGCTTCAGCCTCCAAGAAAGAAGAAAAGAATCACCCGAGTTAAGGAGTGCCGGTGTATATCTATTGACTTGGACTAAACTGAGAAAAAGTAGCAATTGCACTCTTGACTGTACACAATCACTGCCAGCGTGAGAGTGAGTGGCATGAACTAGCCTACCTTCAAGGCTGGGCAAAACTGAAAGGGACCTAGTGAATTACCTAAAACAAGCAAAACCCCCCCCAAAAGAAAGAAAACAATCATGTAAGGAAAGGGCATGCATGTATGTGTGTGTGTAAGAAAGAAAATGGATGAGGATGAGCAAATGCATGAATGTTCACTACAAAAAAAATGTAACAAGGGTATGAGACATTAAAAACCCCTAATTACCCATAGTCATGAATTAGGTTTCCTAATTCATGTGTATATTCACATTTTTGCTGCTTGCTGGGAAAGTGGAGCTGTGGCTTTTGCGAATGTTCACCTTTGTGCTATTTGCTTTTACTGTATTATGTGAAACATCAAAGTGAGAGGACAATATATTTCAAAGCATGAATCCATTCTTACATAAGAAATAGACAAAGATCAAGTTCAAGTGTAGCACAGCCATCACTGAAAATAGAAGCTATGTCTAGAGTTTGTAACACACTTCTTCAAAAAAATAGCTGTAATCCAAAAGCCATGTCTGGAGAACAATGGGGGGATGTGGGAGTGCTGAAAAGTCAATATAGGTGGATGGGAAACAGATCTACAGCAACTTAGAAAGCAAAAGGTCAAAGCAAGTAGACAGGGAGAGTACAAAAGGGAGTAGAAAAAGGAAAGATACATAAATAGGAAAACACAGAGGAAGAGATATTGTCTTCTGTTTACGTTTTGCTTTAATTTATATACCTAGTCATATATTACATAAATTAAAAAGAAACTATATACAAGGCTATAAATATACTTCTGAATTCTGATGGCTCTCAAAACAAAACCCCATTCTTATGCCACTAGATCCATTTGATGTCTTGTATTTCTGATATCAGTTATTCTTCATATCTACATATATATGTATATGCAGTATCTTTTAGGCAGTGATATCTATACATACATGCAATGAGTGTGCCTACTTCATTGTGTGTATCCAAACTCCTCTTTTTCACACACATACATAACCACAGCACAAAAATCTTGCTAACCAAGATCAAGTACAGAATGGCAGTAATTTAGTACATAAAGAGCAGAGCAAAAATTAAAACAAGCATCATGTGACTGCAAAAGCAATAACCACACAAGAGACAAAAGACACGACATTCATGACTAGTAAACATTGCATTGTTATTGTTATTTTAGCTTTGCCACAGGCATGCAGTTTGTTGAAACAGAGATGCAGAACTTTGCCAGCAATGATCCTCTTTTTATATCTTTTACCACAGACTTGCATTTAAACTGGATTTGGAGTAAGTAAAGAGAATTTCGTATTATCTTAGGGCTGACTGCCCCTCTCATTTGGGGACAAAAAACATGAAAGGGGACACACTACTTCCAACAGCTTGATGACTCTCCCCTGTGAGGTTATCTTGTCTTTTCTTCCCTTCAGGCTTAGGAGTTTAAAATTTATCAGGGCTGTAAAGTTTGGCAAGAGCACAGAAGGTCCTACAAAAAATTTTAGTTTAATGAGGTGTATCCTGGGGATTGGATGTGAGAGGCATCCCATCCATGCCTGTTGCCCTCACTATCCTGAGCACTCGATGGTACACACTTACTGTATGATGAGTCCAGGACTCGGTTTCCCTGCTCAGCAGCATCCACTATCAGTATAACTGTTCTATCTCACACCAGATGCCTCAGCCACAAGGTCATTATTTTGACATCATTTCTTGCCATAGAATGTTAAGGAAGACAATTCTGCCCTTAGTAACATGCCCAAAGGGAAAAATATATGAGTGGCATGTCATAGATGTGACATCATTTGTCATATGATATATGACATATGTGGCCTCATTTTATCAGTTGTCCCACCTGTTATATTGTGCAGCACACATTTATTGGTGATATCCTGCATCTCTACAACTCATCTATTTTTGCTCTAAAATCCACTGCTGTGAGGTTTGTGTTTGTAAAATTAAGTGATTACAACTGGTTTATTGGTATTATTAAAATGCATTTCATTCGGTGTACTCTCACTCAGCAGTTTGACATGTCTTCATGGATTTTAAAATCCAGTTTTAAAATCTGGAATTACAGGAGGTAGGTTTCCACTGTGTGGAATGTGAATAGTTAAACAGAAAGATAGGATATTTAATGTTATTATTAATACAAATTCTCTTTCACTGATAATAGGCAGGGAAAAATAGTTTTCCTTTAAATTACTTTTTCGATTTTTTTTTCCCAGGGGAAAGGGCCAACCTGGAAATTGGAAATTTCTGGAAATTTTGTACTAGCTTGGGTTTCTGTTCAAGAAATGGGAATACCTTATGAATGATTTTTTCTTCATGTAAAGTTGACAGCAAAATTCACATTTTCTTTGACAGAGACTGCTATATCCCTAGCCCCTTAGCTGTTAAGCAAAGCTTCAAACATTAGTGACTCCTTTAAGTTTTGTCTAGAATTCTCTAGGAAAATTGGTAAAATCCAAATCTTTATGTTCTAAAGCTGCCTGTGCATAGATCATGATGGAACTCCCCTTGAGGCAGATCCCCCTCACCCATGTAAATTTTATACAAAGAACTTCTATGAATTGCTAGTTATTGCCTGAGAGTAAGAAAGTTCTGCTAACTTACAATTATATGAGATATTTAATATCAACCACAATATGTATTTAAATGTCTGCTTTATTCTAAAAACAATGGACTATATAACCTAAGGCTGCAGTATTTTCATGCTCGGTCTCACAAAGCAAAACTTGGTTTAAAATGAAGTTTTAATTATTTTGTAACTGAATAGAATTGGAGTTTTTTCTTCCCAGCATTTTGTACGTAATTTTAACTACTAGTAACAAATAAATAAAATATCTTCTCCAGCCTGTGTCTATTGTTGTTTGTTTTTTGTTTTTTTTTTGTGTTTTTTTGTGTTTTTCTTTTTTTTCTTTTCTCTTCCTTAAGTTTCCAGCTCTTTCTGGATCTGTTGTACTTTATCCTGACTTCTGTGGTTTCTTCTAATTATAAAAGGCTTTACATTAAGACAATAAGACAGAGACACAAGCAATGGCACCATCATTCAACACGGCTACTTCAATAAGGTTTTTAAATGAGATCTGTCACTTCCCCCTCACCCTTCCACAATTTATAGAACGAAAATCTCAATCTTTGCTCACACTTTTCCCCTTGTAAACCATATAGTGACAGTTCAAAATATAAATCAGCCTTGAATTGTTGTAGAGTTAAAGTTGGAGTTGGCCTGCCTGCCCTATGCCTTATCTCAGTTTAATGTCTAGCTAGCAGGTTGGTCCCACTTCTAGAAAAAAAGAGTAAGAAACACCTTTACAATACAGCATATTACAAGCTGCAAATAGGGACAGAGGAGATGAAAAACAATTATAAAAAAAGAACAGGAAGATTTGTCACTGCTGGCAGCACATGTGCAAGGCCAGGGTTGAGGAAGGGCTGCAACCAGAGAGAACAGATTTCTTCAATACTTCCACGTCTTTTGGTTTAGTCTTCCTTCATATCTAGCTTTGTTGTGCTTCTAAAACTTACTGAAAAGATAATAAATTAGTTAAGAATCATTATTTTTGGAAGGTAATTGACTTTTTCTGGTCTGAGATATGGGCAGCTGAGCAGAATAAGTTTCCTTGAGAAGCTATGCATCTCTATTTGAATATTTAAACCAGAGAAAAACCACCTCGGCTTTAGCTTTCTAGTATTCCATGGTACCATGGAGTCTTACTATATATATAGTAACATATAATTTCATTATAATTTTTGTTTGTCCTACATATCAGCTTTGAATTGAAGATACCTCCCATGTGCTTTATAGTTAGTTACACTGATCAAAAGAAGGTAAGACAGAGAATTCACACACCTTAACCTGCCGTCAGGGATGCAGACAGGAATGAGACGATCCTTTTCTCTGTCCCCAGTGAGACAGGCTGGATCTCTGTTGGGGTTTCTGTGTGTGCTCTGTCATCCATGTGCTGAGACGTTAATTCACACTGGCGTTGTGAGACTGAGGCACCAAGAGAACGCTGGATTTGCTCCCATCTGAGCAGCAGATGTGCACAGTAGGTACAGTTGGGTCAGGGGGACAGACAGCACTGTGGCCCTGCTCCAGCTGCCTGTCACCAGCAATGCCTGGCTGGGAAAAGGGACCTTGCCTTTGCAAAAATAATGTGGTAACCTCACCTTGTAATTTACCTTCTCCTGAGTGGAAAAAAAACCCAAACCAAACAAAAAACTCACCACTGAAACAAAACAAAAGACCCAACCCCCTCCCCCCCCCCAAAAAAAAACAACCAGAAAGGAGAATTAGAACTGCACCCTGGGGGCTGATGTTCCTTTTCCACTGTAGACGTAAACCTACAGGTTTAGTTCCAATAGGTTTCCTGAAGGTGAATAACCAAGTGAAAAAACTTAGACCTTATTCACTCCAAATAACTCAAAGCTGCCTTAGAGACCTCTTCGTTAGTTACTGAAATATAACAGTCAATTTTGGCAAAACATCCAAAATTTTTTCTGAGTTGTCCTGTTTACCTGGTGGTTGCAATGCCAAAGGGGAGAGCTGCATGATTTAAATTTTAAGGGAGTGAAAATTTAATGTGTATTTGTATTTAGCCAAAACAATGGAGCTATCACTGGTTCATATTTTTAATAACCATCAGATTTTTTTTATCAGCTGAGACTGAAATCACAAATTCCTAGCAACGCACAAATATCACAAAGAATCTCAGTGCAGATTTTTGATGCTACCTTGTAATGCATCTACATAAAAGCATCTGAAGCCTGTCTGCACTGCCTGCCTGGGAATGTAGCTGATGACATAAAGGTGCCCTTTTTCAATGTGTGGCTTCTGGCTGCCTGAATTCTTCCTCTAGCTTTCATGGGTCTGGGTGGAGGAGGACAGAAATTTTAACTGTCACTTGCTCCCTTTCCTATTACTGTCTGAAAGTTTTGAAAATAAAATTCAGAATCCACTTTTTTTTGAATAATCAAGGAGCAAGACATGAGAAAGTCTATACTGGCATAAAAAAAAGATTATTTGGGATTGCACTAAAACTCCCCAAACTTCTAGGCTGTGATAAGCAATAACTCCTCCTTGCTGTGGGACAGATATAGATCATATAGCTTGGGGATGGATCAAATGGAAAAATTACACTGACTCACACTAATACTTCTGCAAAGAAAATTTGAATTTGCTACATTTGCATTTCTTTTTTACAGAATGCCTTGTGGAAAAAAGTAATATTCCAGTTCATATCAAAAGAGAAAAAAAGAACAAAGGTTAAAAAAAATCTCTTTCTCCAGGATATTTGAGAGCTATGTCTTACCTTACTGCCTACTAATATCAATAAGGTTTCTGACAGTAAAGCATTGGAAAGAATTAATGTGTAATTTACAGCTCATATGGGGTAGAATACTCAAATTCATTAATGATAATTTTATTGTATGGCATCACTACTGAGCACTACTGTTGAGATTTATGATTCATATAATTATGAATTTGCAGACAATATTGTTTTTCTTTTAATTCAACTTTTGTAATTCATCTTTTGAGGTGTAAGGACACATTACATTCTGTACTTAAGAGACACTCTCAATCTTAGCTTTTTATTAGTGCATTGTTCTATACAGAGAATTAAAAAATCATACTATATAGACATAACATAAATGCATTTATCTCTCTAAAGAAAGGTGTAAAAGCCACAGTGTGCATTAGATATATTTAGAAGTCTGAAAAATGCATACTGGATTAGATTATACATAAAACTATTGGCCACTGTGCCAAGCTTCTTAATAAACAGTTTAGGAGTGATTAGTACAGGATAAAGTCAGCAATGACGCTAGTTACAAGAGTAGTCATAAAGAATTTATTTTTTAAGGATGGGGAGAGGGTTTTGTGTATTCAGTTAAGTTTATTTCTAAACAATTATACTTAACGGATGAAGTCTTGCTGAACTTCTCTTTTTAGGATCTGAAGGACCTTGAATGTTCCTTTGGAAACAGATGTTCATGAGGAACATGATTTCCATTTTTGTTGTTAATTTGTTTCAACTTCAAATGAATGAAGAGGTTAGAATTTGGGTGTTAAGTTAGATTTAGCAAATAAAAAGGAGAAAGAAAACTATGTGTACAATGGCAAGAACTTAGTGAATGGATCTAAATCCTATGGTAGGTAATTTGATCTAATTTTTGCAGAAAGGCAAATGCCAGATGTTTGCTCCACTTTGATCTTAATAACACTTTAGGCTGCAGACAATAAGATTGGTTTAAAATTTATTGTCTCTTTGATTTCTCCATTCTAATGCTTTTTAAATTCTTTACACAAGACAGATCTATATATAGGCAACTGGGGTGGCATCAGAAGCATTGTGTACTTAAGACATTCTTGAAAACCTCAGTATGGAACAGTGTTTGCTTTTTTATGCATCAAAACAAAGCCAGATTTTATACAAGCAACATTCAATTTTCATTTTATTATAATGTCTCTTTTTATTTTGCATATGAAGTTCTGACTGTCGCATCTGTGGCACAGCTCCTTATATGCTTTTATCTTTCAATAACCTTATTAAAAATCAAGACAATATATTAAATCAACATTAAGCAGCAGGAGTTGAAAGTTAAGCTAATCCATTCCTTTGCATTGGGAGTGTAATCTAAGTAGATCTCTAATTTCACCATTGAGTTGCTTTTAGTGTTCTTTTTGTACAGAATATGATTTCTAAAAGAAGACCTGTTGCTGAATGAACACTAGTGAAAGCTTCTGAGGAACCATAACATCCAAGAGGTGTCCAGCTTGCCTTTGGCCTGGGTCTTCAAGTTCAAGGAGAACATTGCTCTGTGAATGTGAGTTGAACTCATGTTAGAGCTGCTTTTAAAGTGGTCTCAGGTTTCTCATAGGGTATCTTGTATATTCACTACTACTAAGAAATGGTGAAAAGTGAGACTCAGAACAAACAGTAGAGCAAGAACAATGGTTAAAAGGAAATAGAAAAAAACCCATGCTGAATGTCTTATCATGATTCTCTGGCATAGTTCGTACCCATCTATCCCTTAGATCCATGCATGAAGCCTCAACGATTGGTTTCACTCTGCTCAGCTCAGTAGTCTGAAAGTTCAAAAAGTCAGAGTCAGTTTTTCTCTGAAAGAAAGTCTGAACTTTGTATGGTGATGAAAATGCCATCGCTCAGCCAACTGAGAGAACAGCTACCCTGGCAGGTTTTCTTAAGCTGTCAGCCTTGATGGACTATCAGAAGTCAGCAGGCTCCCTACTCCTGTACAACTAAGTTTAGTTCTTGCAACAAAGTCCTTTGTAAACCAGAAGAAAAATTCCTTCCTTCAGAACCAAATATTTTAGTTCATTACCAGGGACAGAACATAGATGCACAAAAAAAAGTTTGTCTCTTTCTATCACATAAGCGTGAGAAGACTTGCAATTAACTCACCTCAGGAGAGAAGCCTGGTAAAACAAAAGACTCTTCCAATGAGAATTGTTCAAATACATCTTCATGTCGTTTCTTCCTTACCATTGCTGTAACTACAAAGGAAAAACATCTTTATTTATCACTATTACATTGAAATACTGTTTGCATAATTCCAAGGCACATTTTGCCAGTCTTCTCCTTGACATGATATACCACCTGTGCCATTTGAGAAGGGGCGATTTGAAGACTGGACAAGTAAGTCACAAAACACAGGGAGGTTTTAATGGTATCTGATTTCAATGCAGAAGCACTGATTTCCTAACAGGACACTGGTTTACTACAAAGGCATGATGTTATGAGACTCTGAAAACCTTCTGCAACACTGGCTTTTGTGCATCATAGCTGAAAAGTGTACAAATGCTACACAGTGAAATTTAATGGAAGACACACAAGGAAAGATTTTAGCCTCGACATTTATCTTTACCAACACGTGGAACCACCTTGATCTGTTTTACTGTTGATGAAAAACGAAGGTAGTGTCTATTTCACAGGAGAGGATAGGAAGTAAGAGTCAGTGTGATGGATGGTGAAAAGAAACAGAGGGCAAGAGCGAAGAAATATGAGCGTCAGGTACTGATCTCAAAGATGAGGTCTAGTCTGCTGTCAGAATGTGTCTAAATAGCTTATTAATAACAGGGGAGATGTATTGGCATTAGTGTGAAAGGAGGAGTGTACTCATTTTGTACTGCATTGCCAGAAGTGAGCCATCTGCATAGAGTACAGTTTATATTTGTTAGCTATAAATAGACTATGCAAGTACAAATCAAGCACAGACCAAGTCCTGTGAAAATATTCACTTACTTCAAGGCGCTTATCCAGCAGATAGCACGGCAACAATCTCTACCATCTCTATCAAATCTGTCGAATTCACTCACAGGGGGCATAGCTGTACTTCAGTGTGGCATAAAAATCCCAGAGAAGTTTTAACCTCATGAATTTGTTACAAGTAATAATTTAATTGCAAAATCTTGAAATTTATTCTTTGATTAGTATTAGTCAATGGGTAAAACAAACCCCACTTTCTCCCACAGGAAAAAATGAGGGTTACCAGGGAAATCTTCTTTTAATCTTCTGTAACGATTGTAAGTGCATCAATTTAGGATGATGTCATTTTGTCTCACCAGTTCTCTTCCCATATAACCTGTCAATCCCAACAGCAGCTTGATTTCCATCTGGGGCTGACATGTTGGGAAAAGGAAGATCAAAATCACTTGTTGAGGTGGCACTGAAGAGTTTATGCTAAGGGAAACCCCCGGAAACCGGGGTACTTACATCTTATTCTTGCTGGCAAGGGATTGAATTAAGGGAGGCTTGCAATACCAGAAATACATCTGTGGGGCACTCTTGACAAGTTCAACAGCTTGCTGCTGAAATCTCTCCCTATAAATGTCAGTGCAACCAGCATCTCCTGGGAAGTAATCTGATTTATTATTACATGCCAGATATTTTAATGATATTTAGGGAATGCTTCATTCAGTGTTGCAGGTCTCGCTTGATTTAGGCACCTATGTTTCATCTCCAGTGACTTGCAATAAGTAAGTTTTTCTTTGATTTGTTACTTCTTTTCCAAATAAAATCGGTATTTGGCAATACTAATTAGTTTTGGTTCTGGAGTTTTCAGATGAACAGTATACTGTCTGATAGCTATGGAAATAGGTTCTCCAATAACCTATGGATTGTGCCTCTAGGATAAACTAACCAAAGGGTCTATTCAAGTGAAATGCTACAAAGGAGCTACAGACTGTAACCTCCCCTCAGGGCTCATTGTTGGTGCAATCATGTGAAGTGTAAACCCACAGTATTCATTCAGGTCAAAACCGTCTAGAAGTTGGGGTGGCAGCTTTAAATTTTCCAGCTTCAGCCTTAGTCTGTTTGTCTTTGCAAAAAACCCTAACCTTATAGCACAACCTCAGATGGGACTGGTTTCGTGCAGAGGACACAAGTGCCAAGGCCTGTATGTAGGGCTGTGTTTGACTTCCATGAGGTAAAGCCTGGAGTGCACACTGCCCTCTGAGCTGAGATCACATTTTACACCCCGAGGCACAGGTCAGCGTGTCCGTCGTGCACAGACGAGATTGTCTGCACCTCTCAGTTGGAGAGGGATGTTATTTTCTTAAGGAGCAGGATGTTATTCCTAGAGGTCTGCCCCTTGGTAGGGTCAAGAGTAATATTTTATGGTTAATGTTTATGATTAATTTTGGCTGTGGCCTTTCCTTTCAGAATTTGTGTGGTGTCAGTTCAGGTTGGTAAGAGGAAAGCTTGACAAGGTTAAGGCGTGAACCGTATACTCACTTTTCCTTCCAAAGCAAATACTACAACAACAATGCACATGGGAACCCAGCAACACATTCCTAAATCAAACCAGAAGATTCATACAGGGAACTAAAACAGTAGGGTCCAAGAGAGTGGGTTTTGCCTTCTTGTTTTTTTAGTCCAAAGGATACATTCTCAGAAAGATGTCTTGGGAATTAGGTCAAAACAATCCCAGGAGCAAAAAGGGCAGTTTGGCATCAGATTTCTTGTGCTCACATTACTTAAAAATTAATATCGTCTTTACCCCCATTCTCTCAAAAACTCTGCTGAAGTAAGGTGACTGATTCTCAGCTGTTTAATGCTGTTTCAAGGAAAGAATATGCATCTTGATGTGATCCAAGTTTACACTGATTCTTACTTTTGGAAAATATCCCAATCAACTTCCCAACTTTGAATAGGATCTTTAGATTCATATGTAACTTGTCCTCTTTTTAAGTATGTGAACTTGGAAACTGTTTACCCTTCATGTTTTTTATTAATGTAATAGTTTCTCAACAGGCTTGCAAGTCGACTTGGTTTGCTATTTTAGAAGACACTTAAGACCAGAAGAGATGGGAAATTTCTCTTGAAATCTCAAGGTGCTTTTATTGAAGACATAGCATGTAGTCCCATAGCTTGCTTTCTGTGGCAGGGTCAGCAAAGAGAGAGAAATGAGGAGAAATAAGTACTCTTGTGATATTATGAAAACCTCCAAAAAGATACTACTGTATGTAAGCAATAAAGACAACTTCAGAAGTATGTGCATGAAGCAATTTCAAAAACCCATCTTGGATCTGCATAACCATTTTGGAGTGTTGGAATGTATCATCCAAGGGGTGTGGTGGGGAAGATTATTATATGAGAGGTTCTGATGATGACTCTAAATCTGGAGGAGAGGACAAAATTCTGGCCTTGGCCTTGTCTCTTACTCATTCTTAGGAAATAATTTTTGATAATTTTTGATAATTTTTTAATTAGAGAATACATCTCACATTGTGCTTTCCTTTAAAATCCTGAACAATTAAAAAAATTTTCAAACCTTTAATATCAGGCCCTAAGGGTAGCAATGTGATCTATAATTAAAACCCTATCATGAATACCTAGCCTTTTCAGAACATTTGCAATGCATCACTGCACTTCTCAAAGACAGGATTGCTATGGCTGCTATGAATCACATATAAAATGAGCACTGTCAGCCTTCATAAACACTTCAATGGAAATCAAAGATTCTCAAAGTAAAAAACAAAGGGGCATAACACACTTGTCTGTTTCACAGTCAATCAACAGCCAAAAATACTGCTACAGATTCTGCATGGGAGGCTGGCAAAGAAAACTTTAGAACATCGTGATGTTTCCATTTTTGAGGTTAATAAAAGAAGCAAAAGAGAAAAAATATCAACCTCAGAATTTAAAAACGTTTCCCTTGACTCATACACATGGTCCTTTGGAGCTCAATTGTGTATGGCCATTTGTGGGTTAAGCTTTTTGTAACAAGTTGATTTCAAGTATTTACTGCTCAGCTACTTATATATTTGTAGAACTCTCAGTTGTTGATTTACACTATGTTGATTAGTTATGAATCATATGGTGGAATTTTCTGCCTGACTCTGTGACTAATTGAATCTGAAATGAAAACCGGTAAGTACTAACATAAATACTTACAACTATGACCAAAAATATGGCTGAGAAATTTAGAGATCAATTATTGGAGCAATTTCAAATGGCTCAATCATTTCAGTCTTGGAATTTGCAGTTTGAATAAATCTTATTATTAGTAATGAACAAATATTGGAACTGGATAAATGCACATCAATCTAGCAATGGTTTCTTAAACAGGGAGGGAGAAAGAGGAAGAAAAATTTACAAAGAGGAAACAATGCAAAAGGGGAAAAAAGAAAGAAGTCTTAGAAGTCTTATAACACACTGTGACTGAAAATATTATTCCTCACTCACCCCTCACATTCTTTTTAAGAAGCTGCAGAGGGCTTTCATGAAGGCCCAGCATGCCTAAACAAGTTTCACTCAGAAAGAATAAGTTGTAAAAGTTAAATCACCACTCATTTCTTTTGAGCCTGTCTTCAGCTGTGATCTGTGGAGCTTTAGTTTCTCTTTTCAGGGGTAGATAAAAAAGCACTGTAAGACCAAACTTGAAAACCCCTAACATTTCCCAAGTGTCTGGGAACTGCCTATATAAGAACAGCATTTCTTCAAGCACCAGTCTGTACATTAAATGACCTATATGCAACCCAGGAACTTCTGAAGCCCATACACCTGTTCATCCACTGTTGTACAGGAAAGATTTGGCACGTTCATGGATGTGTCAAAAACTGTCTGTAGGAGGCAAAAAGCCCTAGAACAAATAGACACAATGAAATGTAACAATTATATAGAAAGCAAAACCAAGACTTGCAAACTGTTTTCAACACTTTTTTTGATCCTTACCAAAAACTTAGCATGCCTTTAAAGCCAGGTCTCCCATTTGGCTGGCTTTGAGGCTTGCACTTTTTTTGCATCTGGAATCCCTTGGTTTGTTGACTTACAGTAGTGGCACTCTCAAGAGCAAGGTCTGCTTTGTTTGACCTACTGTATTCATCAATATTTGTATTGCTAATTTCATCATTTTGTAAAGGACCTTGGGATATGTCTCATGAAAGAGGTTACACATAGAAATCCCCAGTCTGCTTTGATTAAAGTTTTCTGACCAACACGTCTCAAATGCTTATTTGCTTTTAAATTATTTTAATAACTACAGTTATCCAGCTTTTATGGTTGATTTTGCACTAGCTGTCCTTTCTTGAACAATGCATGTATGAAAATTTCATTACAGACTGATGAAATACAGATATTAGATCTACGACTGGATCAATTTCTTTTGCTATATCAATAGCATAGCTTCTCTTAGAGATATATATGCATACTTATTTTTTAAAGATATACATGTGCATATATATGTATCTCCATATTTATATAAATTAATTTTAAAATTGCCTGCTTTTATTTCCAGATTTAATCCCTGTGTAAGTGGCTGTGATACTTACAGACATGAAACAATGCATCTTTGAAATTATTTAATTGTATAGATGTAATCTGCCTATTAATTAGAGGCAGAAATTTGCTTTATAGTATTTTAAAACAGTGTATCACAAATTCTGTGTTTATGAAGCAACATTTTCAATAGCCCCAAAGCTGAAATAAATTAACAAAAAAAAATTCTGCACCATAGAAAATTAGATTTATGTCTGATGAGAGCTTTGTGTTCAGAAGAGTAGCATTTATTTTAGACCTTCAGGATTGGTTTTACAAATCTGGACTTCTGTTCAACATGTATGTTATTACTTTTGGAAATAAACTCACTTTATCTGATGTATTTTCTTCCCTGCATGTGGTAGTTTTCTCTCAGAATAACACAGGCACAACTCTATGGGAAATAATGCTCTTTGGCTAGATGTTGTGTGTTGCTAAAAAAGTCCTGCATTCAAAGAAGAATAAAGAAGGTTCAAGAATTTCAGGCTCCAGCACTTCTTTTGGACCCAAGGACCAAATTCAGGTTCTTAATGAACTAAATTAGTTGTTAACGTGAAGAAACCATCATCATCTGACATCCTGGCATATCAGGATTCCAAGCAAAAATGTCTTTTCAACAGCACACCATTTTTTTGTCTTAGAGGATCATGAAGCTAGACAGTAAATAATATGAGAAACAGAGACCAACTGTCTGTAAGCTGGAGATTGCTCTGCTCAGCTACTTTTAATTAAGATGATGGAACTAATTACATTCTTGCTTAACTGTTCAGTGCTTGATATTTCTAAAATGCTCATCATCACGGCATCTAGTATGCCTTTATGGACTCACAGAATGGTTTGGGTTGGAAGGGACCTTAAATATGATCTCATTCCAGCCCCCCTGCCCTGGGCAGGGACACCTTGCACTAGACCAGGTTGGTTGCAATTCATACGTATCCCCTTCTAAAGAAAATTGATTGCAAACAGTTCTCCATATTTGGTTAATGTCTGCACATTGGTGATTTTTTTTGGGTGGGCAATATATCTTCAATTCATCTATGTAGCTGAAATCCTTGCTTAGATTCTTGTCTTCTCCAGACTTTTCTGTGATGAGAGGTGCAGCTTTTCAACCCAAAATCTATTGATCATGCTGCTGTAGATTTGCTGAGTTTCTACACTCCCTCTTTTAATGTGTTGTGATTTTCAAGGTTCATCATAGAATATATTTGCTTGTAATCTCTCTTAACATGATCACTCCAACCTCTGCTTGGCTAAGGATAAGGATTTTCAAACAAATACATTAATAATGTTTCCAGAAACATCTAAAACCAAATCTCAGTCTTCTGGTTTTAAATTTATGTAATGTGTGATGCTAAAATCCCACTCAAACCTGCCTAAAATGTAATATATTTTGCATACAAAAAAAGACAATTGAAAAATTATCAAAAATACTGAGGAGGAAAATATAGTCTTTTATTTATAGTCAATGTCTCCTTAAGAATTTAGTTTAAAAATAAATAATCCATCCCACTACAATAACTTCTACAAAGTCAATCATAGCACATCTTGGTTTTTGAGAAAATTATACTTTCAGATACACAGTAGAAACACACACACACACACACACACACACACACACACACACACACAGTTACAACATGGAAGGGGGAAAAAGCACCTGAATCTATTTAACTTATTGTTTTAAGACATTTATAACATGTTTAATCAAGAACTATTCAAAGGAGTTTAATTCTGAAAACCAAAAAAAGTTAAACCATATTAATATTCCATTATTTTTGCTTTATATTTGTAGGATGATAAATACAAAGTTGATTTCAATTCAAAGGAGAGCAAATATATAATTGCTGAGTGTATTTGCAAACATTCAAGCAAAGCTATGATCTTATTAAAGCAAATCCCATACGGACATCAGAGACCTAAATGCTGTTATGTCTGTGAAACTTGCTAGGTACACATCGAACATTAATAGCATTGCAAGAGAATTTACCATTTTGCTACATCTTCAAAGAGAAGTTAAGCAGCCAACGAGGCCTCTCTTTCGATGATTTTTCACCATATGGAGAGAAGAGAGGGAAGCGTACCAACAACAATAATGTTCAACAGTGCAAATATTTAACTCAAAATGATTGGAAAGGAAAAAAACCCAACAAAATAGCTTCATTTGAAGGTTGAAAATCATACAATAATCTTACTAAAAACACTTTCCTGTGGTCAGGTCTTGATTTTTCACATAATATTATTTCTCCATTTTTGCTTCCTGTAACTTCCAAATGTGGAAAAGCTTTTAGTACAGAGAACAATAGCTAAGTACAATGGCAGGGGCAGCTTTTGTTCTTGAGGCTGATATACCTCCCACCAAAAATAGTGTCATTATACACATGTATTTCTTAAAATACATAGTTCTGTTATTCCTGGGGAACATTCAGTCAGTCATCATCTGGGCATTCACAGCTTTGCACAAAAAGCACCTACAAGAAACAGTGCTTTTATCAACTCTGTGCCAAGTCCTTATCCAGTCCCATCTGACAGGGAGCATGAGTCTCCCTTTGCAACAGGTATCACTGGTTCCAAAACCGATGCAATGTGACAAGCACATTTAATTTGACATAGCTTTTCTGAACTTGATCCCTAAAAATCTGTTAAATTTCCCTCTCAAGTCTCTCCCTTTTCCAAGTTATATGGAGATGAAAGTGTTTTGTTCAGGCTACATGCCTGATGAGCATACACAGATTATTTCACTTGACTACTGTAGCACTCAAGCCCCCTTAGAAACTTGTCCAAGAAAAGCCGGCTTGATTGTCTGATATAATATATCTTTTAATTAAACAAAGCCCAAACAAACCCAACCAAACACTTGACTTCAAAAGAAAATCCACGAGGAAGATATAATGAGGTTTATATTGTTGTTTCAATGGCACTACAACATTTTCATTCTCTACAGCCTTTACAGTCCTTCTAAAACACACTGGACTGTAACACAAAATAAAAAAAAATAATAGAATGAGAAAAAAGTATTCTTTTTTGTGGAATGAAATCAGTTTTATTTATTAATCTTCCCATCAGATATGAAAGAAGTCTAGAATAGAACTGTGAGCTTGTTCTGCTTTGACTAGTTACAAAATGGTATCCTCCCATGTAAAATCTAGAAGATACCCACACCACAAAAAACCCCATCCTAATAGTTACAAAAAAAGAATTATAAGAAGAAGAACATGGCTTTTATCTGGTTTATAGTTATTAGCTGCTATTGGCATACATCCCCAAAACTACTTTACAACTAAGAAATATCAGGTGCTACACAGTATCTATGTTAATATACTGACTAATGATGCTCCAAGCTGTAGGAAATAGTGCCATAATTTTAGACTGCTACCCAGTTTCTGCAGTTTCTATAACACACTGTTTGTGGATAGCTGCTCAGGATGAGCATTTGTTCAATGAAAATGGAATGTATTTACAGCATGCCAAATGAGACAGTAAAAGCACTGAACTACAAGCTTGGCCCTTCCGGGAGAAGTCAGAGAGAAAGTGTACTATTTAAAGTACTCAAATGTGTAATTCAGAGATCAAAAAATCATCTTGTGGAAGATTAAAAAAAAATTAAAGAAACATTATCAACCAGTGAACAGATGTAACAGGTCCTCTTTCTACAGTCACTTCAACTTCCATAAGGATGCCGTTTGTCACCACCAATACAGTGCATAAATCTCAACCTGTCAGTAATCTTCAGGTCTCTGAGCTCACCAAATACATTACGGTTCAATGTCTATCACAAAAACATCCCAACATTCTTAGTATTACTTTGTGCCACAGATAACTTCTAATTGCAGTGAAGACTACTGTCACTGATGACAGATTTTGGTCCCATCATTTGGCCCTGTGATACAAGTACTAGTTTATGATTAAGAGAGGCTGAAAAGGCAGTTGTCATAGCAGCTAAACTCATCTTACCTCTAGGAAAATATGAATGTTCCTGCCAGGGCAACACTAGGAAACCTGAAATTCAGCTGTCTGTCAGGAATCTGATGATAGATTGCTCTTTCAGGAGTTTTTGCAGTGAATATTATACTCGTCAGAGCACAATAAAAGAAATAAAAGAGTAAGATAAGTGATTCTGTTCATAACAAATAATCATATGACCAGTAACAGGCACAGAATGATGTTCATATACATGAATGCAGCATTTCTGAAATCTGTAGAACCCAATGAGTGGACACATACAACTCTACAAAACTTTTGTATTTTGGAAGAGTCCTCTAGCTTTTACCTTAATCTGGAAATATAGACATGATCTCTTTCCCTTTTGAAAATCAACCACTGACAATATTTTCTAGTCTCCCTTCCAGGAGTCTGTGGGGCAATCTATGCCCAGAGAATTCTGCAGTGTAACTCCTGAGAAACATACTGTTTGTCAGAGAAACTGATGGCTAAGGCAAAGATACAATGCCAACAGCTTTCTCCATCCTCCAAAAGCTCCCAGGACTCCAAAACCTTTGAAGGCAGATCCTACCACAGAAAAGAAATCCTGTCCCACGGTGGGACAGTCCCACCGTGGGACAGTTCAGTACAGTTTTCCTAACAGGATTCTAAAAGATTTTATCCAGTCCCATCACCCCATAGTGTTCTCTACGGATATTTTTATATACAGAGGAATACATACATAAGTAAAACTGCATGCATATATAAGCACTATCAGTCTTTATAAAAAAGCTTCTTATTAACTCAATATTAGCTTATTGAAGGTGAAATTGAGGTGAAAAAGTATGAAATGAAATTAAACAGAAATAGCTAATAAAAAAAAAAAAGGTGCAACCTTTAATTTAGTCTGAGATGACACCTGGCAGAAGGAAATCACAGGAAATGCAATGCTGTTCCACATTAGGGAAAAGCTTATGTCAGTTGATAATGTCCTCCCAGGAAGGTAGAGCACTCTGTCTCTAAGCTCTTTATTAGTTCAGCATGTTTACTTCATTGCTTCTTTAAATATATATATATTAAATATATATTCTCTTATATCCAGTGCTTAAATTTTACTAAAAAGTCCTAACTTAAAAGCTTGAATTCTGTGAGGTATCAAATCAAAATTTAAATCCAGTTGAAGGCTGCAAAATTTCTGAAGATAGTACTGTTTAGGTGTACCACATTTTCAACAAGTGGAAAAAAAATCAATTTTAGTGATGTTGTTAGGAATATTTTTAAATACAGAAAATTGTTTAAAAAAAACACAAGTTGCAGGCATTTTGAAAAAGCTTGCAAGCCCAAGTATTTTTGAAGAGTTGTTTGCACAACTTCTGAGCTTTAGATCTCTAAAATAGTTTTATGGTTTTTCTTATGGTTTAAACCCTATTGAGCAGTGGAAATGTTTGGTAATGATATTAGCAGGTCATATCTAACAATTCACTAAAAGTTATTTAAATCTGGCACCATGCTAGCTGTACCCAAGGTAAAGTCTCTTGCATATGCTCAAACCTTTGACTATTAAGGAACTAGAGTTTCTATGATTCTGGGATTTCTCACTGTGTAATCCAAAATGCCAGTTTTATCAGACCTAGCTTGGGAATCTCCAAAACAGTGTTGAATTTCAGAGCATATAAATTTGCTACCTTAATACCATAAGATGCATCCAACAAATATTAATTATTAATCATTTCAGATAGAAATATTTATAATTTGACAGTAGTGTCCTGCATTATGTTGTTCTTCATCACACTGTTTGCAGTATTTTAATTTCAAAATCACAATGAATAGTCTTCCATCTTAGATAAGAATATTTTGTTACTGATGAGAAAAATATTTTATTAAGTCTTTTACATATTTATTATTATCTATTCCTGTCTAGAGGAACTATTGGAACAGGTGAATCAATGGATAGGGGAGGTCACTTAGCTACATTTGAACTGAGCCCAATAAGCTGTATTTGACTATACAGATATTTCAGAAAAATGTTCCATCCTGATTTGGAAACATCAGAAAATGAAGAAACCACAACTGTCTTTGCTAACTTCTTCCAGTGGTTATCAGCCTCATTACTAACAGTTCATTGCTAATTTTATCTGATTTTTATACTGTTTTGTTACGTTTTTCCTTGGTGCTGCAAGGAAACATGTAGTAGCTCCTGGTATTTTTCTCTCTTTGAACCAGCTTATTGACTATAATCCAGTTAACTTTCTTTTAAAATTTTCTTTATATTTATGTGCAAATACATAGGCTTACCTTCAAATGAAGAATGCCAAAGAGAACACTCCCGACTGGAAATCCTGAAATTCTCTAACTGGCTTTAATAAATTCCAAAAGTGTCAAGATAAAAAAAAAAAAGAAAAAAAGAAAAAAAACAGACCGAGATCCGTATCAATACTGAACAAGACTGAGACAAGGCCAAGAATGAGCAAAAACTAGGTGAACATGATTTTCTGAAATTGCATGCTCAGATGGGTGCCTAGACACAGATTAAGGAGATGAATATTTCTAAACTGTATAATGTTTCTGAAATTCCATATCCACGCTATCCATATTAAGGCATCCATTTTTAAGATACTGACTTGAAACAATGAAGAAATAGTATTACTAAATAAGTATTACAAAGTCTTCTACTGCCCCATGTTTCAGATGGGAAAGGTGTTTAGATCTAAGAGAGGAATTGCTATCAATTTACTGGAAAATAAGAGCAATAAGAACCCTGTACATCACATGGAAAACAAAGTATTTTATTCATGTTTAATGCAGAGAAAAAGTAGGCTAGTCAGAGATACCCTGGCTGTTTATATCTGGTTGGAGGAGATATCCTCAGCAACTCAGAAACGTTGAAATCTTACAAAAAATGCATCCTTCCTATAAACGTTTAAGATGATCAATTATTTTTTCTCTCTGCTTACTGAATACTCCACCCCTTGTACTTTAATTTTCTATATATACAGAAATGGAAGATCATGGTTTCTGTTTTGATGCAAAAAATTCTAAATTAAATATAAAAGTCCAATATCCAATCTATACATTTACAACCCTATGATAAAACACAAGGCAAAACAATTGCATGGGTTAATGATGGCAAAACACCTGGGTAGTTTTCACAGTTTAGTAAAAACATAATGAAAAAATAATTTATGTTGCCAGATCTCAAAGAAACTAAAAGGTCTTCTATCTTAAAATCAACAAGTGGTAATGTTGTAAATAATGCAAAGAGCACTTCTCAATTATCTACTCATCTACACTGAATTCTTTCAAATACTTCGATTTATAAATCAGTACTGTATATTATTATTGTGGGTAATAAGCACCTAATGAGTAACATGGGTTTTAATAGTGCTTTGCTTTACAGTCCTTGAGAAGCTTGGCAGTAACAAAAGAAATGAAAACAAAACACATCAGAAAATTCCCCCTCTTAAACCACATCTACTTCACAGCCACAGAAGTGACTTGTGTGAAGTGCTGAGGTATTTCAAGTTAGTAGACCAGAAAATTATAACTGTTTAGCTATTGCTGCTTGACTTAATTGAGTCCACTCTTTTACTTCCTTGACAGCAATGCAGACATGTACTGGAGACTTCTGTTCCATTCCATCTTTGTAGTTCCTTTCTTTTCTCCTTCTGTCCTTTTATTCTCCCCAAATTAGGAAGCTCAAGGTAAAGTGAGGCATCAAACTAAAGCTTAAAGCTTAAAACATAATGTTTGGTGATACTTGGTGACCCCAAAAATGAATGCTGGTTGATGCATATTTGTTGTGCCTGAAGTGTCTAAGTATTTAATAAGTAAAGAGTTTATGTACACATATCTGTAAATATCTCCTCTCAATACATAATTTTAGTTAAAGCCAGCAGGTGTACCATTGTGTCTTCAATCACTGTCTGAAGACACTTGTAGATATCACTAGGGGGGGAAAGTGTGATATTTAGCTGATGAATTCCATCCAGGAGTCTTGAAGTCTCGATTAGGAGAATGAATCAAATAATCTAGGTGAATTCTTCTTTTCATTTAAAAATAGGTTAGTAGTTGAGGATTTAAGTTATGGGTGAAGCTGGTATCAGAAACTCTGTCTTGAGAGGAAAATCAATACAATTGAAAATTAGGAAGAAACAAGGCCTATGCTATATAAGTGTTTGAATCTTCTAAAAAATAGCCTTAATTCTCAAAGCCTTGGCAAATTGCTAATCTGATAAAAGAATTATAAATCTGATCAAGGAATGCTTTAAATGAATACTTTTAATTTTAATCCCTTTTTATATACATTTTTCAACATTTCAAAATTAAGTCAATTTGAACTGAAAAATTAAAATGCACATTTAGAAATTTTGAAACAGGATATTTCAATAAGTTAAAACCTTTTTTTCCACAATATACTTCTAATGGGAATTTTCAAGACTATCCATCTTCACAAACAGTGCTGCTCTTGTTGAATAATACTTCCAGTAATACATTTCATTGAAAAACTCTCAATCAGGGCAAATGGCAATATACACTATCTTCATGATAGATAGAAAACTATAAAAAAAATGAACACTGTTTTCTTAAACACTCACCAGAACTGCCTTGCTTGCTATTGTTCTTTGGCTTTTATAGGCATTATTGCTCCTCTTGTTTATCAGTAATAGTATTGGAAAGATATGTTCTTCACCTAGTTAGTGGAAGACGGAAAACTCAAATCTTTGGAATTTTTTTCTCTGCAATGGGACTACTCAAACTACAAATCAGATCATTTTTGCTGGCATTTTGTTGACTGCTTTCATAAGAATTATGCTTATACACACCTTGAGTGTATCTGTAGCAGGTAGAAAGTCCCAAACATACAAGAGACTCTTGAGTCTTTGTTTTTATTTATCCAGGAATGAGAGATACTAATTTAAGAAACCTGCACTGAAATCCTAAGTTAATTTATGAATGGGTCTCCACAACTGCTATTTTCCTTAATATAAATGTACACTGCTAGTGATGACTTCACCTAGGTTTCATCTCAGTCTCTCTATTGAATTTGCTGTATGATAACTGATGTCTGTCTCATGTATATTCTTTCCAGTTTCAAAGCAAAGGACTAATGCTTTTCCCCTACTAGCTTTTTGCACCTTTTTGCTTCACCTAATTTCTCTTTGTAACCAATTTTATAAACCATTATCATAAAGCCAGTTTCTCTCTTGTGGACAGCAAGCAGAATCACGTTTCTGTTTTACCTTAAATTAACTTCTGCTTCAAGATTTCTCCTTCTAAGAATCCAAATCCTTAAAATGCAGTAAAAATCTTCAAGTAATGGTGGATATTCAGTAGGGCTATTTTCAGGCTCTGCCACTTCATGGCAATGGTTATAATATTACAGGAGGACAGCAAGACCCTGTTATTTCTTTCTGAAGTTTTACTTATTAAATTATGTATCTATATATATATATATATGTATATATTAAAAAAATATAAATACATAGGTATGCTGGACTTATTCTTCATACAAATATAGGGGGACAAGAGCAGGCTGCATAATGTATTTTAGAGTGAGATACTTGCTGTTAAAAAGAAAGCTTTCAGTGGAATTAAAAGTCCAATATTTAATGGCAAATGTGTAACTTCATGGAGAGATATTATTGTATCTTAATGAATAATGACCTATAAACTCATCACTTCATGGAACTGGTATTTGCAATATATGCTGAAATAAAAATACACATTTTATCATCTTTTGTTTTGAAGCTCAAAATTTAGTAAATGTTAGATTAAAACCATAAAAATAATAAATCAGTTATGCCATCAATCATAAAACTAAAGAATTTGAAAATTCCTTTTTATGTGCAAAATATTACTCCCATTTTGATGAATGGCATAAGCTGAAGCTTCTATAAAAATATAGTAAAATACAGCATGAATCTATAATTACATTTAATCAGTTTTAGAAAGATGCATCCAATACTTAAGACACTGCAAAATTATTTAGAATCAGTCAATTTTACCTCAGTTACTGCTGAATAAAAAGTATGATGCAATAGACCTTTGTGAACTGAATGGAATATTGGCTCTCATCTACATAAAGCCCTGTAAATAACCTACAGGTTGTTAGTCATTACTCAACTCACCATCCAAAATGCTCAGTTTAGCTCTTCCATATTAATACACTACTAACAGAATATTTTAATTAACCATTAACAACAAGATGCATTTTAAGCAATGTAAGGAAGAGTTGCAGAAAAAACCCTTGACTTCCCATGTAAAAACCTTCTCAGAATTCCCTCCACTGAACATACAAACCCCTCTGAAGGAACTCAAAAGTCTTTAATGGATTGTCTTGGGACAGATCAGCAAAGCAGAATTCAGTATCTAACATCAGGTGCTTCCTGGGCCATTGGTGTAGGAAAGCATCAGGCATGGTATGAAACCATTCCATCGTTTTCATCCATCTTCTTTCAGTTGGCAGTCACACTGGCTTCCTTCTGACGTAGTCTTTCTTTCTGTTAAAGAAAAAAAAAAGGTGTTTTATTATAATTCTTGTCTATAATTTTCCACCTCCTCTCAAGTTCCCAGGAGCATTTGGTCTAGAAGATGGAGAAATAAGTCACACTTCCAGTTTTCTTTAATTAAAAAATGCTTGGAGCACTCAAAAAAGATTTAAAACTTTAAAACACATTATTTACTGTGGAAAAGCTGAGTTTGCTTTTGCTACATACTTGTCAAATACTGCGTACCTTTAAAAATACACACCTGTGAAGACCAGTGCAGCTAGAGAAAACCAGATACATTTCAAATTCATGTGACTCTAATACCTTCTCATGTCTGGAATGGTTTCTGCTGACATAAAGGCTCTAATTTAGCACTAGCTAGATGATCTTGCTTAACGACCTCTTCCCAGGCGAGTGTAGTCATTGATGTCTCTGCTGCCTGATCTGCAACTGATACACTCTGCTGGGAATGGAAGTAATACTCTGATTCCTTCATGTCCATTTCATTCCCTTGGTCTCTTGCCTTTTAGAGTTTAAGAAATGCTTGTCTAACCTATGTGCCTTGCACACAGACAAAAAAAGGATTTATATACAATGCAAATTGTTAGACTTTTTACCGTGTTGTATTGAAAACACTGGTGTATAACAAGGAATAAAATAGGGATTAAATCCCTTCTACCACTGTTCCACAAAGAAAACAAGATTTTTAAGGTTTTGATAAAACCAGACACTCCAGCCATTGGACAAATGTATGCGGCGAGCTTCAATGCACTTTGAAGCATGGAGGAAAATACAAGAGACTACAGTGGAAGGGAAGAAGAAACCACAAAAGCAGCTCTTTTTGTTATGTAAAATAGCAGAGCCATGCTTAGGCACAACTGAACTAAATGTTAAACATAACTCTTGACTACCATAGGGCATAAGCTTTAACATTTCTCCATGGGAAGGAAATCACTCTGCTGCATTCAAACTAAAAATACTACACTCTCCAACAGCAGTAGAAACCAGCCATCATTCTGAATGACAAGAATGGTGTCACAAAACCCCTTTGGAATGTCATACTGAAAACCAGATCATACCAGGCTAGCTGTAGGATTGATTTTCTTCGTTTCAACTTTCTTCTCTGCAGTTAACTTGCTCACTGATTGCTGAGCCACTTTAATTCTGAAACATAGAAAAGGCATCATTAGATTTGATGAAATGAAAGGTGTTCTGGCTCTGCTGGTATATACTTTGTAAGAAGCCTCACCAGTTACTTTTTTTGAGGTACATTAGCCCAACAAACTGCTATTTCTATTTAAAGGCACTTAATACATTAGGAAAAGTAGATCAAAGTACATTTTCAACTGGAGAAAATCAAAAGCAAAAGGACAGCCTGTCTGTATTTCTCCTTCAAAATGTCATGGTGGAAATGATTTCTCTGTTCTTGCAGGATCTGGATTTTATGGAGTATCTTTCCCACCAAAGAAGCTGTGCTATCAAGGCAAAAAGATCCTCCTCTGAAAAAAAAGAGCTAGCTGGCTTAATCTGTTGTACACATAGATTATGCTATTTTATCAGGCCATTTGCCTGACTACACATTATATTTCCTCTGAAAACCTTGAAATGAAAGCATCTGCCAGTTTTTTGTTAATGTTTTCTGTGTTGCTTTAGATGGAATTGACTGAGCAGCCTCACTGATGTGGCAATAGGAGGTACAAGAGGTTTTTGTCTCAGGGTAGTTAAAGCTGTCTTGTGTACAGCTACAGACTAGTCTGCCAAAAGTACTGTAGAGATAAGGGGAAAGAAGGACACGTCTGATTCCTCTGCTTCTTGCCTTTTGCTCTCAGGGTCTTGCATAGAAGAACCCTTCTTTCTCTGGGCATTTAACAAGAACCCAATGAGGAGTTTATACAGGAGGAAAAGGAGAAACAGAATTAAAGAAAAAGGGACTTGACTCTCCTTGTACGGACTGGAAAGTGCTTAGGAAATTATGTGCTAAACAGTGATAAAAAGGAAAGCAAATTCTTGGCCCTCCTAATGGAGGACGTGCCCAGTGCTAAGTGCCTCTGTAATACTGATGGTACATACAGCTACTTTATAATTCTATACACAAAATGCAAAAGGAAGGAGGTTGGGAGTGAATTTCTACAAGCAAGAAGAATTCAGCAAATCAATTTTCAGTAATTTTACTGAAAGTCAGTCTTTTACTAGAAGCAAAACATTTCTTGGCACTCTTGGCCTGAAAAATTCTACTTTCTTCTCCTATTTAACTTTTTCCACTGGCAGAAAAATTGCTATGGCCAGTCAAAAAGTATTTTAAATACCATGTCCAGTTCAAACCACTTTTGACACACTCAATTTTTGAGGAATTTTGGAAGAAAAGCAAAAAGGAAAGTGGATTATAGCTGCAATTACTGATGTGTACTTCCTTGCTGTAACACCAGCAGCAAGCTGGATTCTTTTTAAAACACAGAATACATTCGTAAGTTCATTATTGTCTTTATCACTGTTGGAAACAAAAAATTTCTTCTCTACGTATTTTTAGAAGGATATGGATAGTCTTAGAAGGAACTGGATAGCTCCTGGTGGTCTCACTTTCCAGCACTTAAGAAGAACAGGAAACAGTTACACTATTTTCAACTGAACTTATTTTCAAGAGTGTTCAGCTACAGCATTGATTCAAGCTGTAACTACACCCTCAAATACACACATATGAAATTATTATTCTGTACATTTTTTAAATACAGCTGGTGCATTTTTAGAACTTAATTAGTGTCCCCTATTTGTACATGTAAACAACTACGTGACAACACACCATTCCATGTTCTTATTTTTGTTAATCTACACAGTTTACTTCTCAATGCTGGATGACTGCACCCACTGGACAGCATGCTATTCCTCACAGCTACAATGTTTATGCAAAGATGATGATGGATTTCAAGACAGTCTTCAGGCTCAGCAGAATCACACCAAGCGATCAGCTTCTAAACTCTTCCCTATTTTGAGCACATTTTTTGTTTGATCACATTCTCTTTGGTCCTAGAAGTGTTTTCAAATAGTTTTTAAATGTCTGGAGTCCGCACTTTCACCCAAAGGGAGAATTACAGGGATTACAAACTTTTAGAATTAAAAAGAAAATTATGCCCGTCATTGACCTAGCTCTGTGTATTTTATGGCGTATTTTCACTATTTCTAGGAAACCTGGATTTTTAAAAATAGAATGAAAGATGGGGACAAACTTTAAGCAGGGCCTATTGCAAAAGGAAAAGGGGTAATGGTCTAAAATTGAAAGATCAATTTAGATTAGGTATAAGGAAGAAGGTTTTTACAATGAGGGTGCTGAAACAGAATCAAGCCCTGAGATGGAGGGCCACAATCTACAGCTCACAGTGACAAGGGCAGTTTTGGACAGAGAGCACTGGAGATGACAAAGAGACCAGAAGGGATGACAGAGTAGCTGAACCACAACACAGGAGACAAGGGTGACTGCACACTGGAACAGGCTGTCCAGAGAGGCTGTGGAGTCTCCCTCACTGGAAATATTCAAGAACTGTCTGGATGCAATCTTGCGCTATGTGCTCCAGGACGACGCTGCTTGAGCAGGGAGGCTGGACCAGGTGCCACTGGGGTCCCTTCCAACCTGACCAATGGTCTAACTCAGCAAACCCAAAACATTATGGAATGCAGGTCACTTAAGCCTTCAAATCTGATGAGCTGAAACATGGATGTGTTAAAAAGAAAATTTATTCTCCTTCAACTGTGATCAGAAGAAGTCAATATACCTTAATTAATAAAGAAGACGCGGTGTCAAATGGAGCAGTGCTGCACATCAGCACACAATATGGAAAATATTGAATTAAATTAACAAAACTATGTATTTTTAAATATGAGAACCATGACTCCAATACTGCATATGTATCATTACAATTATCAGTGGGAACATAATCGGCTTTTTCCTACCTCTATGTGGCAGGTGGTGTCTTCCCCTGTAAATTGCATAAAAGCCAAGCCTCTCAAATTAAAAGTTATTAGTGAAAAATAAAGATACTATTTTTATTCAAAATATTTTTTTATTTTGTACCTTGGAATGCAGACACCTAATCTAAACATAAGCCTGTTTAGATTTCCTTTGTAAAAAAATTTCCGTTGTAAGCTAGGAAAATATGTTTTTCCCTTACAGGAAATGACATTACCAAGCCAGGGACTAACTAGATAAACTGATTATCATTTTCACCTCTGCTTTCCACTCAAGTCAGACAGAAGGCAGTGTGAACTGGCTCACTCCACCCTCGGAAGCTCCCCAGTCAGGAAAAGCAGAATCCTATGTAAACAAACCAATTCACATACTCATGTTCTGTCTCTGTTATTGTGTGACGACAGAGACCAAATCATCTGGTTCTCTCTCAGCTCCTCAATAATCTGGAAAATCCATTATTTTCACTTCTACAGCTCCTTTCATTGCAGCTGGTGGGTTATGTGGATAGCTGTGGGTTAGGAAATAGCTTGGAATGACAGTTCTGTGCCACCTAAGCTTCCCATGACTAGAACTTTAAACTTCTCCCATAAAACTTTGGCATAAGGAAATGTGCAAACAAAATTTCAGATATGGGTGGAAATGAACAAGTGGAGGTAGCTACAGTCAACATCAACTGTTCAATCTAGAGCCAATCTGCATACCCAGTCCAGATCTTTAACACAGATGAACAGTGACTTCCCTTAGGACTATGAAAAATCCCCAGAGCTCAAATTCCTTTCATGTGTTAAATGCCTTTCTACTCTCAGTCCTATTTCTGTACGCAGGTCATAAACTAAACCTCAAGTCCTGTTATCCCGCGAAATAGAACAGGTTAGATTTCAGTATCAAAATTTTAGAAGACAGATGTTTGTGTATTACCTGGCCTGGCAGATGATTTTACAGAGTACTTGGCTAGCTTTAAAATTAGGAGCCTTATACCAGACTATGAAGTTTGAATGCTACCACTTCTATTACTGTGTTGTACAATATGATTGCCTAACAAGCCTTCAGGCCTAACTCTTCTGGAAAGACCTTGGTCATTAATGATCAAATCTTTGATTGCATTTAGAATAAATGTTCACTAACTACATAAGTAAAATGTATGTTGACAGTGGATGTTGTCAACAAACCTCAAATTACTGATATGTTTGATACGTTTCTTTTTTTTCTGGATGTACTGACAGTGGTTTATCTATAAAGTTATCTACAAATTAAGTGAGACATTTTATCTCTTGTCACAAGGAATAAAATTTTTACTAATATTAAGTTTAACCTAATACATTTTAATTATTCATTTGATTAATGGTAATTCTGTATATTAGAATTAAATTTTTAATTTTATGTGTCATATTTCTTGAGAGACAAATTACAATCCACTATTAACATTCCTATATAAATGCAGATAATTAGCTAATTCCTAGACATCTTCAGCTCCTGAAATTTGAAAGATAATGCAATTGGAAATATGTCCACATAATGATATCAATGCCTCAGTTTCAGAACCTAAGTTTGCAATTACTGACTTATATTGATGTTTCTTCCTCTTTATAACTTCCTTCAAAAAAAAAAAAGGGTTCACGATAAAAATGTTTTCTTTCCTTTTTTTAATATTAAGTTGCAGTCTTTAAAAATGCACAACAAATAGCGCATCCAATTAATTAGCCTGTTAAGGAAGTCAGCTGTCCATTCCTGTCATTCTAAGGTTTTTAGTTACCAATGTGCACAATAGCTCTTCTCCTGGTTTCAAACTGTTTTGGACAGCAGTTCATCAACTGTTGGTTTCATACTTTGTTAAACAAGACCCTTAAACGATCAAGACTTTACAAGACATTTTGAGGTGATGAGAAAAGCTTTTCCACCACTCTAATCTATTGATTTCACTATGTTCTTCTTTTCAGTAGCACAATAGAGAACAATTTAGAATGATGAAAACAGCTCTTCTGTCATTGTAATTTACTGTTTACACAAGGCTCTTCATTTTAGCAGCTCATCATCTTGATGAATCACCCAAATTTTGAATGTAAAGGACAACGAATTCTCCTTTTGAGACTAAGGAAATTTTGCAAAAATAATTTGAAGTGAGCTCTGAAAAACAGTCCATATTACCCTGAAAGTGTCAGCACTTAGAAGTATTACAGTAACTGCTGCTCTGCGTCCTACTAGTATTGCTTTACATTGAACAGGAATAACGGCATCTGTCAGAGGAACTGATGATATATTTGTTTTGTGTTTTTATTTGTAGATTTGATTGATACAGCTATTAAACCACAAGAAATTCTCACCTCATCTGAGTATGAAAGCACAGAATATAGCACTTTACTTACAAAGATTTCTTGATTACTGTATTAAGATATTTAAGAAGCTATGTACTGTTAAAACATAAGGCATTTGAAACAGATTTACTTGAAGGGATCATTGTGTACCATTAGCAAGGTGCTAATTACATAAAAAGGAAAGGATGTATGCTCTGGATTTCTTTTTTCTTGGGTAGTTAACTTTTATTCCTCCTAACTGCTTTTGGAATAAAATAAGTCATGATTCAGCAGAAAATACATCCCTGAGATGATCTTCATCATGGCCATAGCAATGTGCTTGGGACTTTATATTTTATACAGTTTCTAACACATAAACCAAATTTGTGTATTGATTTAGTTACAAGGAAATAAAAGATTCTTTGTAAATGTTTGCAGTTGTGAGCTTCCAAAATTAATCAATAAATGATATGAAAAGCTACAACTTCCAAGTGTTTTAAAACGGTAAGATCTATAAAACAATGCTGACAAGGTTGATAATTGAGAATTCGTAACTTCTACACATAGTCCTTCAAAAAATCTACTTCATGAACCTGAAAGCCCCACTGATTTGAAGCAAAATGGAAAATATAAGTGTAAATGACTGCATTACTATTGCTTGTTCTTTTAAAGCCATTTAAATCTAACTCTCTGTCAATTTGGAATAAGCACCTGGATTTAAATTTCATGCTGAAAGAAATTGCTTCATTCTTTTCTAAAGAATGACTACATTACCACTCTAGGTCTTTTAAAATTAATTGTAATATGCTGAACATGATGAGCCTGCAGTAGAATTGCTTTTTTTTGTGCAAAGATTTTAAATTTCTTTAAGAAAATCAAGAAAATAATTGAAGCGTTTAGGTTTTTGGGTTCTTTCACTCTAACTAATAAAATCAGGAGGCTGTTGTGAGATCTAGCGGCAAGTAGTTTGATGTCCTCAGCAGGACACCAAAAGTCAGAAGTAGTGCTGTAAATTCAGTGTGGGGCTTCGACACTATGCTAAGTGTGGCCTGAATCTCTGGGGCTTCCCTTTGATGCAAGTGCAGTATATTAACTGGAAAAGCATTCACTTTTATTTGTCTGTACTGTCTGCGACAGCAATATCGCCTCATTTAGGCTAGTTCAACATGAAAATGCACAGAGAAGCAATCTGTTATAAATTAGCACAGCTCTCCTTTCATTTTACTAGCTAGTAATTGGAAGGGGTTACAAAAGTGTAATTTATCAGATTATATGTGTTTATCTTTTTGTGGGGACAGCATGCCTTTGGTGAATTTTCCTACACACCCTGAGGGAATAATCTTTCCTTGATGTCCATTAGATCTGAAAGAAAACAATGACGCCTGTGAAATATAGGAGTATAATTTGTTGGGTTTGAGAAGCAGCAGTTTCCCAGACATCTAAAATGGTATTAATGACTTTATTAGAACCTTACCGTTCCTTGGAAATGCTTTTGCTCTCTCGCTTCCAAATGGTCTTGAAGTCACTGCAGAATTCGTACCACACCATGAAAACGTAGTTTGGTGTGATCTCCTTCTCACCAGGCTTTGGCTTTATCCCAAAGTATCCCACTGTTTCTTCAAAGCTGCAAGGGAGGGGGAAAGAAAAAAAAACCAACAGTCAACACATAAACCCACTGGGGAAACGGTTTCTCTGATTTAGTAGTCAAGGCTGGTAATTACCATAACTTCTCCTTAGCCTTGGAAATTACAGCAGCAATTCATGCAAAGTGTAACTAACCTTCCAACACCCACCTCTTTTCCAGGAGGCTAATTTACAGATGCATGGGCCACCATAGAGATCTGTCATGCTGGCAAATCATGGGCATTCAATTATAACAAGAAAAACTTAACTTCTTGCATTACAGGAAATGCTGTAATATTATTTTATTCTGCTGCACTCCATGAAGATATTATTCTCCCATTTATCTTTACTGAAGGACTATGGCAGAGTCACACTCCAAGTCAGGAAAAAATCTCTAGGTTTGGTTGAAAATAATCTAGTATTTAGGGAGAGTTGGGAGCAGCAACAACCAAGCCACAGACAGTGCCAATAGTAATTCTGCAGAAATTTTACTGAAAATAATCTCCTTCCACATGTGTCAATAAACAATTAATTTTACAAGAATACGCTGCCAGTATTTTAATGCTTTTAAGAAGATTTTATAATGTGGCTGTTATTGAATTGCTATACAGCTGGACATTTTGAAAGTATTCTTTTATTACAGACAATACTTCCAAGAGCATTTTAACTGACTGTGCATTTTTAACCTTTAAAACATTTCTTTGTATAGACAAAAAGGAACAATCCACATGACTAGGTACTTTTATAAATAAAAGTATGTTCCCTTTTGTTAAAGTTGAATCACTTTTCTCTGCAAAGTAGACACAACAATCCTGAAACATTAGATGAAATTTATTAAAAATGCTATAATTTAAAAACAAAGGTAACAACATATTTAAAAATAAGTAATATTTATTGGAATAATAATTTTATTTAATCAGAAGAAAGTGATATTCTTCGTTAGAGTTGCGAATAGGTTCTAAATCTAAACATAGGAAGTGTAAATCTTGAAAATAAAATAAATAATTTTGAAGACCTGTAAGGAGTCTCCAGCCATTCATCACTTGTTACGTGAGGTACAGATGAACCTTTGGTATCTTTCATTTATATTTGCATTTGCATAGTCCACATTGCATGTTTTCATATGGAAATACCAAAGTTAGGATCAAGGCTTTTTGACTTAGTTTGAAATTAAAGCTCTTTAGCTAGGCTTGAAGAATATAAAGCATCCATCAAAAACTACAGAAGTTATCCCTCCAAAATAAAGCAATATATACTCCAGCTGCTTCACAAAGAAGCTTGGATTTTAGTCACATGAGCCAATATGCTCTGGGTTTTTCTTTTTGATACTTTAAAGATAGAAACCATGCTGTACAATATCCCATGTTGTTCAAGGTAAGCTATTAAAATAATAGGGTTTTTTAATCCTCATATATGATAACCTTAACCTTTTACATTTCTTATTAGGTTTTGCATGAAACGTTTAACTACATTACAAGTTAACTGATGATCCACATTTAAACAACCAGAATGAACTATGTGTGTATAAGGCTGTAACATTGAATTAATGGGTCTTGTAGAGACACTATGAGAAGAATCCATCAATCCATCAATCAATCCATCAATCAATCCATCAATCAATCAATCAATCAAATACAGCTTGAAATATCTGTGTAAAAGTTTTGGTTTCCAAACTGTAAAAATACTAAAACACCTTAGTCATAATTACATGGTTAAAACCATTTATGTCTACTGGGCAATGTAATTTGCATTACATTCACTTGGGCCAAACACTCCTCAGCTGTTCACAGCACTTTGAACGGGATAGCTGAGCCAAGAGCAGCAAGAACAGAGACTCCTCCCAGGTTTGCTCATGAAACAGCAGCCCTAGGAACATTGTGCACTCTTCTACCTAACAGAACCCTTCACCATCCCAGCTGGAGTGTACAGAGGCAGGATCCTGAAATCCTGCACAGTCTCTCTGCCTTCATTCTAACACTACTCATCCTCTCTTTCTTCATCAGCCCATCCCCCAGTAGCACTCCTTTGCTTTCACTCACCTTAATCTGGCTTCCTGGGCTACTTTCTCCTTTCAGAAGTAGTAATTTAAAATACTGAATATTTAGTTAGCAATTAAAAATCCCAAACTCTGTGTTGAACAACTAATTCCCTAAGGCAACTGCAAATTGGGTGCAGCTCCATACCCTGGAGAGCCTATTCTATTCTAGAAATATAGAATACCTACAAGTCTATTAAATAGAAACAGAATACCTACAAAGCAGGTAGAATATGAGAGAGCCTTGTGCCAAGGAAGTTAGGTTTGTAGCTAAGTAGAGCCAGTCAGACACTTGAAATGAGGAGGTAAAGCCCCAGTTGACATCAGCCAGTTGTTCAGCCAATATTTAAGCATCTTCTGCAAGCAGATGGGAACAGTCCTCCTAAGACTTGAACTGCATTTGGGAAGTGCCCCTTATCTCCCTCTTCCTGACTGCCTAGGAAAACTAACCAAGGTCTCTCAGGTGGAGAGAGTACGGTCTGAGAAAAGTACAATTAAAATCCAAGTTACCACAGATCTGCCATCAGTGACCAGGAAGAAAAAATATTGATAGGAAGTTAAAAATCAATTTACCCCAGTTTATTTATAGCAGGTCTATAGCTAAGATGGATGCTTTACTCTCACAAAACTAATTTGGTAAACAAAATGTATTAGTAATATTAACTTACTGAATATTTTACTACCCATCTAAATATCAATTAATCTCTCTTTTCCCATACTTTGAATCCTTTGGCCTAGGTGAGACACAAATATTCAGGCAATAAAAACACTGGGATTTCAATGGCTTCTTAGGCAACTGAGCGCTGTATACTAAGTGCTGAAAATGTTCAGTGACAAGGAAATATATTTTTACATCATAAAATGGTTAATCAGTTATTTATCTATTCTGTAAAACCCCCATTCAGTTCAATGCTGATAATAATTTAAACCTCAAACACAGTACAGTGTTTGGATAAAAATGAAGTTTTTCCTGGAAGATTGCATAAGAGTTTTTCAGAAAACATTATTTCTTTGAAATACAGATTTTTTTGCTATTTAATGTAATTCCTAAGTTAAATAATATATTTGATCAAAATAAACTGTTAAAAAACACTAGTAAAAACCTTACCATTTTTGAGCATTTTCCAAACTGTTCTCTTCTTTTTTCCGTTCTTCTTTAGCTGACAATGAAAAACATTTTAAAGGTATAAATTACTGTCTTACTGTTTTAGAGATCCTACAGATTAAACCTCTCTTATTTTCAAAACGGCATAGTTTGTATACTAAGTAAAATAAAATGGTAAACACTTGCTAATTATCAATTTTTATTTATTTCCTGTAAGCAAGCAATGTTTCTACTGGACCAATAAAGTGCATCGGATTTGAAAAGTAATTTAAAATCCATATTATAATACACAGTTTTGGGCATTTATTGAATAAAATGTAAATAATTAAACTTCACTTTCAGATTTTTAAAGAAGAAAATAATTTGTGTTTGTTTCTTTATTGTTGCAGGGCAGAACTTACAAATTTAAACGTGTTTCTGCAGGATAAACGATTGGAAGTTCAATTGGAATTGAACAGATACCAAACATAGTTAACACCAACTGCTCCACAGAGCTATCACATTTTGTTCTGGAAGCTCGAAAGTGAAAACACATGTAGTAGATTTTAAATGTATGGCATGTACATGATTTTTTTTTGAAAAATCAGCCAGGAGTTTGAAATATGGTTAGTGAATCTGAGCCCCTCTATTACAGAATGCTCACATGAACTACTTTAAAGGATTTGATTTTCAAAAGATAGGCATTCTCTACTATTGAAAATGTTTCCTGACCTGGATACTCAAAGCAAAACCACTAGTTTCTCTTGCTCAAGTCTTCTTAATACAGAAAAGCAACTTCAGCTCCAGCAGAATACCATATATAGTGGAAAAGTTATTCCTACTCCACATTAAAAGAATCCTGTAAGTGGTAATGTTAATATAAACAGAATTCAGACACTTTTTATACAAAGCTAAAGAACTTTATCTTTTTGCATCTCAGTCTACACAAGTGCATGGTTGAAATACAGTTACAAACTTGAGTTCACAGACAAGGCCATTGAGAAACGGGTCCTGAATGACTCCATTTCATTATAACGCTACTGACAAAGAGGTTTGTACTATGATAGTTTAAAATGAAAATAAAAATGGATTGCTTCAGCACATTTGCTGTTAAGAAAACAATTTCAACTTACATGTTTCCCTACACTGGGTAAGTGTACTGGAGATACTTATTACTATTATTTCAATATGTCCAATAGCCAGAAACAATGTTGTGTGCCTTTTGCAAGGAAAACAATCAATTCTATATGATTAGGTTCCCCACCTCAAATCTTAGTGGTAAGAGAGCTGCAAGTGAAATATATAGGGCAGCTCTGATTTATTGCATTCATCTCAGGGTCCCAAAAATTTGTCTAAAATTAACCCAATATACTTAATTTATTATTTTCACTTCATACCATTAAAAGTAGAAAACATAGTGATTCATAATGATATAAAATTAACTACATAAGCTGAACTGTGTATAAAATTTTACAATTCATTATTACATTAATAACTTATTTATGGTTTTCGATGAGATGAAAAATTAAGTAAGGCAAATTTCCCAACATAGCTACATTCCCAGCTACAACAGAAACAATATCTTCAGGTCCCTACACATGAAACACAGTAGCTAACAACAACAACACGTTTATACATTTATAGTTAGGTGGCAAGACCTGATTTACTGTTTTTAATCTTGCAAGAACAAGATAAGGAAAGATAGTGGAAAGAAGTTTTAATTTTTTATACAAAGTAAAGAAAAAAGGGGTGACTTTTAGGAAGAAACACACAGAGTTTATATTAATATAACAGTGCTTGTATTTGTGTACCAATAAAAGAAAACAGGAAGGAAGAAAATAGCTGTATTATATGGCAAAGAGTATTTTCTGTATTTTTAATTTTAAACATATCCACCCAGAAATTGTTTAAAGGCATTTATTTGCAATTTAGGTGTTGAGACTTGTTAAGAAAATAAATGAACAACTCCATATAACAAATTCTATAATGTGTAAGACAAACCAGAGCAATTCTTCCATAAAATTTCTAACTGATTTTCCACTCAAAATTTGTAATATCCTGCTCTTTTTCTCCCCCTCCACAACCTGCAGTTACTAGCAAAATCAATGTTCTCAGTATAGGTTTCCATGAAATGATGTATTTTCCTCAGCAGAGTCTTCAAAGCCCCATAGTCAAGATATCAATCCTTGTCTTAATTTGTGGAGCTACTGAAGGCAATTCAAATGAATTACATAAATGAAAGAAGTTATTCCATTTCTCTTGCAACACCATGTTTGCTTGCATGGATTTGCTTTTTGCAGAAGTGGAATGATGTAACCCTTTCACCCTTAGACCACGTGCTTGATTTCAGTTTCATCAAGTTAAGAATATATTAACAGCCATATCAGACTGGCACAGGGGTTCATCCAGCCTAATATCCTGCCCCTGGCAGGCACTGAAATAGGTTCACAGTTAGAATTATGGACCAGGATGGACACTTCCCCCAAGTGTACTCTCTGCCTCAGATTCTGTAGCTCATACAAAATGTTTCCTTCATTGAATGACATTGCAATGTAATTCTCAATGGATTCTCCTTCAAGAACTTGCTCATTCTTTGCTCAAGCTTTAGAAGCTTTCTAACTTCCACAACCACCTATGGCACGTGTTCTGTAGCCCAACTATATGCAGCACATTTTGTTTGTTTTGAAATGGACATCTGGTATCACTCTTGTATCAGAGAAAATATGACTGCCGTGAACATTGAAATATGGTGTCTATTGGCATGAGCTTTTTGATTAGGATGCTTTTGAAGCAAATTTCCTCACTGTCCCCACTTATTCAGCATTGATTTGGTTTGCAGGTAGGTTTTGGTGCTTCTACACTGATTTATGTTAGGAGGAAACTAAACAGGAAGCTCCACAGCAAATGCACTCCAATATTTAATAGGAACAAAAGGACCAAAGTAACATTTGGGCCTTCAGACATCTTTGAACACATGAAGTGGATGATCTTATGAATTTGCCTTATGAATCAGATATTGGTGATGACTTCCTTTTACTGAAATGCAGAAGTCAGTATGAAGATTCATGATCCTCTAACGGTTTAAAAAGTGAAGTAGTATTAGAGTGAAATGGTAAAAAAATCCTCCAATTCATTATTTCCACATATTCTACTTGTTGAGGATGGAAGAGTACATGAAACACTATTTTGAAAATGAGAAATTACCAGAAAATATTTATTTTTAACAGGTCTAATGTATGCACAGCAGCTTCCAGTTACTACAGAACCAGTATCTCTTCATGCATCAGGCTACTATGAAATAGATATTTAAAGAACAAAGGAAAGAAAATACTGGATACCAGCACAGACTGAAAATTGAGAAGGTCAGTAACTGACAGAGGCAAGCGGAGAATGCACTAAGGAAAGTGCAGAGAAAGACAGACAAAGAAAGAAAAACGGGTAGCCACAACTACACAAAAAACTCTCAGTTACTTCTGCCCCTCTAGTGAAAATTCTAACATTCATGGAGTCTGATTGGATAAATTTTCTGGTACTTATCTCTGACCTTAGATATATGAATGCATGTAAGAAAGATAATTCACTGAAGTGTATTGATCTAGTTGGACACATTACAGCTTTTCTTTTATTTTTCAGTATTTTACTACTTTAAGAATTGAAAGATCTGATGCATAAAGTTTTTAAAAATTTTCTAAGCATTTTGGAGCAGTGACAATCTTCAAAATTACAAGAAATCTGCAACAACTAGCTGTTAGGATGGAGATATCAGAATTCTTAATTTTATATTCCAAGGCCAAGTTCCTGTGATTCAAAAATATATGCTTCAAGAATTTTAAGAGACTGCTTTGTAAATTATAGTATTTTCTGCACAGGAAAACACCACCCTAAAACAAGGCATTTAATTTTTTTTTTTTTTTTTTTTTTGCCTTGAGGAGGGAGATATCTCTTTTCTGACTCATGCCTTCCAATCAATCACAGCAAGATTAAGATTAAGACAGAATCTATGATAAGACATAGACAAAAAAACGCCAACCAAAACTCAACCTTAAAAGCAAACAACCAAACCAACCAACCAAACAAAACAAAACCCCTACTGACATTCCTCTTGGAATTTTATAAAGCCTGGACAGAGACTGTTAAAACAGTGACAAAAGGTTGTTATGACATTTCTAGTCTCACAGGAACCCACCTTCCTCATTAGTCAAAACTAAAACCTCTTAGGTAGGCATGCTGGTGTAGCCAAAACATGAACCCCATCCTAGAAACATACTAACCCATGATTTAATGGCTGAGGGAGAAAAGTATACCCTCTGAGAGGTTCAAGCTGGGTTATCTTTTCCCAAAGTGAGAAAAGTCACATTATCAAGTTTGGAGAACAAGTAACAATTGACCTTATTTTCTCGGTCTTTGTAAAGCATGAACCATGCTTTGAAAGCATTATCACCATTTGAAAACAGAGATCCAAATCACTTAGATATTATCACTGCTGATATACTTGGCTATCAGAAATTGAACCCAGAAGGCTCCCAGGCTAGAAGTGTAGCGGATCTATTTCTACTCTCAAGTACAATCGTCATGGAAGATAAATTGTTTAATAACCCTGTTTAATCAGGGACTTTGGAGAGTGGAAGAAAAACCCCAACGGTGTCCGGGCAAAATGACTACAGAGGATCATAAAAAACTCTGTAGTTATCCAGTTCTTCTGTTTCTGAACAAAATTCTTGACATGTTCAAACCACCAGCATACTAAACTACAGTAGTACAACGACCAGCAGGATTGGAACAGGATAAAATAAGCCTTCTTTGGTTTTGATTTCAATAGCTCTGTTTGCACTGAAAAATTTTGAATAGATTTAATTTTTAGGAAATCCTTGACTCAAGCCATATTGGCCTAAAAGTAGTGGCATGGAAAACAAAATTTTTATAGGGATGCACTTGCTAGCACATGGCATTTCTTTGAGCTGTAAAGAACTACCACGAACAATCTAAACCCTTGGATTCAGCAATTTAAATTCCTTCCCAAGGGCTGCTATTTTAAATGATTGTGGATTAACGGTGGCCAGTAGCTATGCACCCCACAACCATTCATTCACTTTTCCCCCTTCCCCCTCAGTCAGATAGAGGAGAGAATAGGAAGAGAAAAAGTGAGAAAAACTTATGGGTCAAGACAAACACAGTTCAATACATAAAGAAAAGAGGAAGAAAAAAACAAAGTGATTCAAGGGCAGAGTCATGCCTTGCCATTTTTGGAGCAATACTACCTCTCCCAAAATCCTTTCCTTTCCCTTCTTATTGCTGAGCATGACATTACACGCATGGAATGCTGTGTTTGAGTCAGCTATCCAGGTTGTGACCCCTTCCAATTCTAGCCCACCCTGGCCTACCATTGAGGAGACAGAGTGAGACAAAGAGAAAGCCCTGACAATGTGCAAGTGCTGCTCAACAACAGCCAAAACACTCCTGTACTATCAACACTTTTTCAGGCACAAACCCAAACCACATCCCATACCAGCTGATATGAGGAGTACTAACTCCATTCCAGCTGGACCCAGTACAACAGCACACAGCCACACAGAGTAATACAGCCATAGAGATGAATCCTAGGATTTTGACAAATTGGATAATTTGGCTGTTTAAATACCTAATAATCAAGACTATAGCTATTTTTTGTAGCAGTAAACTTGATCCAACATGTTAAACAATCTGCAGTTTTCAATGCAGTATGAAGCTTCATTGTTTTTGCTGATGATAGCAAAGCCAATAGCATATAGCTAACAATTCATACAAGTGCTCATAAGTATCATCAACACCCATTTAATCTTTTTATTCTTAGTGTAATCTCACTGTCTAGAAAAAGACTGGGCTCTACATAAAAGGCCACGAATTGCATGCATTAAAAATGTTATAAAATAATTTATATAACATGTGAAATTGTATTTTAATACCTAACACTGCCAGAATCTGCTTTGTTGAAATGTCTATTTTAAAGGAATGGAAATAAAATTAACAGCATCTTTCAAACAAATTTAAAAATGTCAAATGCAAAGAAACAAGTATTAACAAAAATCCACATATGAATACAAAAGAATGTACAATCAGAAAATGACTGTCTTAATGTTCCTTGTTTTTTTCATTATCACACTGGAATATATTGTTTTTTAAAAACATGGTTTGACTAACAAGAGTGAGTCTGGTGCTCAGTATGAAAACTGGGGCCTTGGAATTGTTAAAGACATGGCAAATAATTTTCTAATTTAGTGTCATATGCTACTAGGATGAAGTTTTTCTTTTCATACAGACTGAATCTAATTTTAGAACTGTTTTACTTTTTGAAAACATATTGGATAATAAAGAATTTAGCAGCACAGGCTATAAAAGTCCTCAGAAATTAGGTACTCACAGTAAAAATGAATTTTGCAATTTCAGATATTTATACTTCTAATTATTGAGCAATTTTTCTCAATAATCCTAATTTTTTCACAAATTATGGTGTTTCAAAAATTCTTGAGGAGTTGTGGTTTCTTCAGAGGTATTCTGAAGAAATATCTATCTTTCTAGAGCTACACACAAACCTGAATTTTCTCCTACTTCTATACTATTATATTGAGTTACTTCTAATATAACCCTGTATTTTGAGAAAAAGTATTACTTTTAATTTAATTCTCAACAAAAGAATTCTTATTAATTAGTTGATTTTGTATATAAACATAGCAAAGATGAGAGAATACATCCAGTGTAAATTTTTTTTTTTTGTTGTTGTACTGCATAAAATTTCAAATTTGAATATAAGTGCAAATTATTTCACATGGCTACAGTCCACCATTCTCATGCTGGAGCTTTTTTGTCTTATAAAAATGTCGAATTTCATAAATAGTGAAATAAACTTACATGTTCTATACACAGCTTCTCAGCAAGTAATTTTCTAGTATGTATTACCTGATAAACTGTCTTTAGCCAGTTACTAACTTCTAATTGGTAGGCTTTATGAACTGAGGGAATTCAAGAGACAGTGTGGAAATTCTATGTAACTATTTGATTGTATGACTAATATGGTTTTCTATTACAATGCAAAAAATCCCCAGATAAAACAGTCCCATGCCCATTAAGAGATTGTTCTTCTATTCTGTCAGTTAAACAAGAAGGTCTGTGAGAATGGAATCAATGAAACTTGGGTCTACTGTGGGTCTGTCCTTTAGTCGGTTCCCAGATGGATTCATTAATGTTTAATTAAGGAGTGAGTTCATGATACAGCCTTGCTCTCCCTGGAAGGCTAATAGGGTCACTCTTGTCTATGTAGCCACGTATTTTTATTGAGATTTTAAGAGCTTAATATCTCAGGATCTCTAACCTTGTCACACTTGGTCAAAATTGGACAATGCATTAAAAATTATTGGCAGGGGAATAATCAACAAGCAGTGTGATCACATAAGACTTGTTTCTTTTATCTCCTCTTTAAATTAAAATATATCACATTTTTAACATGGAATTTGGCTTTGCCATTTTTTTCAGACAGTTTAAATACTGGTATAGACACCTTAAATCCTTTCAAAACAATCTTCAGAACACTTGCTGCCATGAGGTCTTAATCACCCTTCCCTGAAACAGTTCTCACACATTTATTTTCCTCTGCAGTGGTACAAAAGTTTTTTTTAACTAAGAAACCCACATCCAGTGATGAATGTATAAATGTTACTACAGCACAAAGAGTCTCTGCACAGTCTTGGAAAGTTTCTTAACAAACAAGTATCCCACAAGTTATCAGGAATATAAGTTGTCAACCTGTATCTTAAGTATGTGTCAAGAAATAAATAATGTCTACCATATAGAAATTGTTAAATATTAGATTCAGTATTTTTAGTGTTACGAAAATATAACGAATTACAGACGCACGCACACAGAGACACACAATACCAGCAGAACATGCTCCAGCAACACATTCAAGAAAGTGTTTATTATCATAGGTAATAAAAAACCTAGGAAATTATGTTTTCTTTTAAAAGTGATAATGCTGTCTATAAATGTGCCAGAACAAAGTGTTGAAGGTCATTTTACCAGAACATCACAACTAGCCATGGAAAAAAAAAAGGTTGTATTTATTTTCATTAATTCTTCCATTTCTTAAAATGTATGTTTCTTAGTGTGATGCTTCTATTGCATTTTGTGAAAGATGATTTTTAAACTAAAAGAAAATTAGTTTCCATTACTTCCATATAAAAGAGTAATTTTTTCATTAAAGCTAGGACTAACACTAGTCTTATTTTCCTGTATTCTGGAGGCATTAATTACAAAACAAGAGTTAGCATTACATTTTTCAATTTTATTTATTCAATTAAATTATTTGAAACTCCATTCTGTTAAAATGTAACCAAGACATTAATCCCACATTCTCCTACACTTGGTGTTCCAGATAATTTTTAAAGCGTGTTAGTACTTAAACACTACAGAGATACATATTATAACTCTACTTTCCTTTTAATAAACTCCTATAATATTGTGTTTTAATTCCAAGATTAATCTTTGACTAAATGTATCTAAACAGTTTACGAAATTGAAAACTTAGTTCCAATCCTTTCAAACAGAACAAGGTTAAATCCAATCTGTTCTGCGTCTGGGAAAACTAACTATCCAGATTATCTGTAATTGCAATCTCTTTCTGTAAATGTTGAAGATCGGCCCATTCTTATACCAAAGATAATATTTTTAAATAGTTGAATGATTATTGAAAGCCAATAAGAAGCAGATAATCTCAAAAAAAAAAAAAAAGAGAGCACTATTGAAGAAAAGATTAATTTGATGGTGAACCAACTGCTAATCTGTTGGGTAAAGAACAAATAATTATACAAATATAATTAAACTAATTTCAGAAAATCTTTGTGAAATTTGCAGCCTGAAAAGTTTGAGGAGAGAAAATCCACGGCAATGCCTCCTCCTGTGGAATGATAACAATGATTTATGAAGCTCAAGTTGTTTCTGCTGATTGAGCTCAGTCAAGATTGGTTTCACATGATTACCTAAAGTACAGAAATCCGTGATGTGTAGTGGCCCCACATGTTTGAGCACACTAGGACATGCTCTTCTAGGTGATCCAAACGTTGGGGGTGGGGGGTTAAAGGCTGCTGCTTTGTTTTCCCTACATTTTCCCCTCATTAGGATACACTCCTGCAAAGTTAGCCACTTCTGGTGGTCGGGAGCAAAGTCTCATTGTAAATGCACAGCAGGATAGTGGCAAAGCTGAGATTAATTCTCCATAGATTTATATAGACCTCTCTCACTGCTGATTGCTTGTACTGTTTCAAAGGTGTGTATGTTGCCTTTTTTTATTGCTGGTTACTGACTTTATTCCAGCATATGGTGGTTGGCGCCATGACACAAAGTGAACATTTTATACTAGAATTAAAGTGGATTTTTGACAGTTTCTGTCAGAAAGTTCAGAGCAAAGAATTTGTGAGACAAGATTTATTGCATATTTTATATGGGACACATCTGTTTCTTTTCTATGTTTCTCTTTAAACAGAAAAATAGCAATGAAGTTTCTTTGAGAAACAAAGGCTGTCAATAAAAAGCATGAACAGAAAAACTACATTATTGAGATTGAATTTAATCATTCTGACCTTCTAAGAATGTGTTGCTTGGAAGTATGACAATCACCTTTCCCTTTTTGTTCAGCCCTATAGACAGTATAGATTTTCAACTACCCAGCTACCTGTATTTAAGGGCAAATAAAATGAAAATCAAATTAAATCTAAGTATTGATATTGGATATTCACATTTAAAAGCAAGGTGAAATATTAAGGTAGATCTTGCCTACTTTTTTTAGCATCTGTAACTGCTTTTTAATGATGTGAAATGTGTCAAATAAACATCCCTTTTTCTGAAAATGTCTTATGAAACTACAGATCATTTGTAAGAAGATCTACAGCAAACTTCCCCACATTTATCTATTAATATCACTAAATCTGATATATTTTGGCCTCTGAAGTTCAATTTAGTCTTCTTAACACCTGAATTAAAACTGAATTTGAAGAACACCTAGCAGGATCTTGTTTAAGAAAAAAAATTGTTTGCATTAAACAGGAAAGTAAAAATCTTTCAGTAAAATTCTAAATTTTTAACCAACAGCAATACTGTTTATAAAGATTCATATTTAGTGTAAAACCCTAAGATTCAGCTTGAAAACATGAAGTTTAAATAGGGAGAATCAAACAAAAACAAAAATGAAGAAAATATATTGCTCAAAAATCACATATGCTTTTGTGAAAAGGCATGGGTGTCTTATCATTCTAATTAAAGAAAACAACAATAGAAAAATCCCTTCTGTTGAACTACATAAATTCTAAACAAATAGTTATAAAAAGTAGTTAAAAATACTTATAGGCTCAATACTTTCTTAAGCAAAAAGATTGTAATTTCCTCCACAAAATAACAAATATCTGTCAATGCATTAATTCCTGTTTTTAACTCAAAGATTTTCTAGAACTTCAATTTATGTAGGAAAATTTATCTAGCTACTGGTTTGAAAAGCCTGTAATTTGAAATAAAATGTAAAAAAGAGGAAACTTGTACCTGGATTTCTCCTTCTTACCACAAAAAAATACAGGATACTAATATTAAGTATTTTGTTAGGATTCTTTTTAATGATGTTTCTACAAGAAACACCAAACTGCATTCAAATTCAAGGCACTGATATTTTTTTTGAGCTTGTCTTCTTTGTGATAAACATACAAAAGAACATATTTGAAAACACTATCTCTCAATTTCTAAATAAAAACCTGCAAACCTAGTGTTCTCCTCACAGGGAGATCTTGGGAAAAGTAAAGCATGTGTGACACATTAGTCAGGTCATTTAATTTATTCCTTGAAAGCACTCGAAAACAACCATGATGAGAAATATAGAAATATGAGAGTGTATACAAAAAAAAAAAAGTCATGTTAGCCTAATTTAAGACTGGGAAAATAACAAGAGTAATTACTGCATCTACCTGATCTACTTTGGTGTTTTACAACTTGCTTATTTTCTGTTGAACTCAATGCTGAGAGCATCTAGAATTTTTTCCCTGCAGTGTATGTAAACATTTTTAATTGTTTCTGTTTATCCTCACATAGGAAAGAAGGGGATATAAGTATTAGATAACAACACCAGGGAATGTGAGTGCACCAGCTCAGCACATCGCTGCAGACTTTCTGCTTGCTGTATCTCTAGGGCTTTATAATCACCTTTGTGTTTATGAGATACTGCCTATCTCTTGGAAATGGCTTCTCCTCAATAACAGCAGCTCTGTGCAAAAGACAATCCCAGCTTTCCCATGAGTAGAAGAACTAAATATAATTGTAGTCATAGTTAAAGTTTTATTTGACTACCATTTTGATTTGATATTGTGTATTGAACAAAAACTATTCCAGAGAAAGGAAATTAACACAAACAATTTGCATCTAAATTCATTATGCTGTAATAAAAAAGTCATAATGAGCTTAATACCTCTTAGTTTTTTCTCTATTAGAATGAGAAAGTCTTGAATCTTAACTTTAAAAATTTTAAAAAAAGAAGTTAATAAATCATATGCAGGTGAAAGTAATAACATACTTTGGAATTTGTTTCATCTGCATCTATAACCACAGAATATTCTTTACATCAAATACTTAAAAAGCAACTTAAATTTTTTTCAAAAATATATTGCCAATAAATTTATTGACAATATTTTTTTAAACTTGGAAAGAAATTTTAAATCCTGAGAAAATTTATTTCATTCGCAACAAAACCAAACCAGTATCAAATTACATTACAATGAAAAATGACTGGAATTTAAAAAGAAGAACAGCCAAAGTTCCCCTACCATTATCTCAAACAGACATCATAGAATTAGCTTTCCTAGTTAAACCTGAGGATTCTCCGTTCTAGGAACTGCCCAATTACATGTAAGGAAAGAGTTCCTAATGTGTAAAGCTTAATAATCTTTAACATACACCCTATCCAATTCTACTTCAATTCAATGGCGGGTCAAGCCCTTTGTGTAAAACTGAGGTTAAGGAAACACACTCTAAACATTTACTGGTAACTCCATAGATAATCAAACCAAGCAGTTTTTCCTTTTAGCATTACACTCTTTAATGTCTGAAGATTTCTGCTTGGTCAGAGAAGATACACTGTCATGTCTAGTCAGGTATCCCTGCCTCTCCAGGGTACAAGGAACCTCTGTAAAAACACATTCTATTCCAGAGATGGCAACATTTTGTGGAGGGAACTTTCAGACTGTAAGACATTCCAAAGATGAAAGACTTTGTACACACGCTTTGCACAAACAGTTATACACTGAAGTCAGTTCAGTAGCTGAAGTCCTTAAAAAATATTTTTGATGCTTTCAAAATGGTTGACTTGGGACAACGTTTAGATAGCTGAAAAATTCTGATGCTAAAATGTCTGAATTGATTTACACGCCATGAAAGAAGTATTGTTCCAATAAATTTCATACATACATCTCTTAAGAGAAATAAAACGTCTGATTTTTCCACCTCACTGAAGGTGTTCAAAAGCATGGTAAAGGCTCTTCACAGGACAAAGGTAAATTTTTAAGTATCTTGCCCTGGCATCTGAAGTGTTTAGGCACAAAAATATCAGAGAAGTTGCAGGAAAGGTTGAATGATGACCTGAAATCAGACTCTTTTTTTACATTTCGAAGAAGTCTGTCTTTAATCACAGCCGTAATCTCACAGTACTGCATTATCCATATGGTTTTACTCCGTAATTCCTCAATTTTGAGAGCCTAGTAGCAACCTGGCGCTTTGTCCTTTAACTAGCTTGAAATTTCTGATAACTGCCCTATTAACATTGTGATTATTATTTTTGTTCTCAAAACAATGGTCCATCCTGTTCAACAAGAGTGCAGGTTTTACCTGTTCTTATTGATTATAAAGGAAATCAGAGTTCACACCATAAAAGAATCTAATCCAGAGAGCTTAAATTTCTTGATGAAATTTTCAGCATCTAGTATTTTTATCAACCATACTCAAAAACATTAAAATAGGATATTCATGTGCTTGCACAGGTCCAAAAAATACTGAGAAAAAGTATTAACATACTAAAATTACAGAAGTCTACAGAGAAATTCCACGTAATTGCACACCGGATTAAGCGTGCTACTGTCACAATCAGTTTGTATTATATGGTGCATTGAAGGGTATTTCCAGGCTTAATGGTGTGGAATTACACAGCACTGGGGACAAACACAAGGTGAGAGTGACCAGTCTGAGGTTAGGTACTGGGGTCTCTTGAGATCAAATGTGTTTAGGTCTTTCATCATTTAAGTGCAGAAATCCCTTCTATCCAATCCTTTCCAATTCTTGACTGCTCTTTCCTGGCAGTAGTATTTTCCATATATGTAAATAACTGCTCATATGTTATATAATCAAAAGTGATACATCAGTGAGCATCTTTATTTCCTGCAAAAGAAGCTTTGACAAAGGTTTAAATTCTATTAGTCTGCTGACTTTGAAGACACAAAAAGAAAAAAAAGATAAACAGGATATCATGCAGGAAATTCCTAAGAGTATAGTGAAAAAAAGAAAAGCCTAATAGGATCCCTGTGAAAAGCCAACATATATAAACTACAGTTTTGTTTAAGTCTATGATAAAGAAAATGGAAGAAATCCAATGGAATTTAACAGAAAATGGAGATTACAATGCAGATAGCTGATAGTGGTTATAGTAAAGGCATCAGAAACTCTAGGAACAGATTTTTAAACTATCATATGCATAATTTTGTATTAAATCACAGGTATAAACACTAACATTCATTATGTCACTTAGCTGCTGTTAATAGGAAATCCTTCTCTATCATGACATGCCAGTGATTTTGTAACAGCCACGGTAGTTCAGTATACCACAATCAAATTGAAAGGAAGTTGGAAGGAACTGTTTTCTATAGGAGATTCCTCCTTATTTTCTAAGAGGAGATGACATTGCATTTCCAATTACCAGTTCTTCTAAATTACATTCATAATACACATTATAATAGTATGTAACCTTCCAACTTCTACATTAAGTCATGATATAGTGAAACTGGTTATAGTAATTTGATGTATATCTGTTTCAAAAAAAATAAATTGAAAGCTTCCTGAAAAGCCATAGCTGCAATTAACACCAATTTTCAGGTCTCTGATGTTGATAATTCTTCTGGTAGCGTGGGAGACAATACTCATTTCAGAGCAAATTCTTGTTCTGTTCTTTGAATCAGTTCATTGTCAATATTGCATTGCTTAGGAAGCATATGGACGCAATCACATTCCAGGACAACTTATTTGGTGTCTTATGGACTGAGGCTATTGTCTAACTCTACAGAGCACCGCTGCAATAAGGTTCTGTGCTTTGCAGACTCACGCCAATTTATGTAAATCACTCTTTCATCTGTTTAAATACGACAATCTTTTGAGTGATGAAAACAGTTATGTCTGTCACAAAGTTTGAAAGATTAAAGTAATTCTGCTCCTGGCATATAAAACAGTGTTTCAGATCTAAACACAAACTTTGCCTGGTCTGTAATGTCATTGCTGGGAAGCATAAAAAGTTTTAAGCAAACATTATCACTGCAAGGAAGTATGACATATTTTTCATGTTTGACACTGGACATAAATATCTTCCCACACTGTTTAATGTGAGAACTGCATATGTGTGGCAGAGATAATAAAACATCTCAGTGAAAACAAGTGAAATGAAAAAGAAGTTATGATAAGTAGAACAGAAATAAAGCTTTGAAGTTAGAAGTCTTCACATCTGTACACTTTATTCACAAGAGGAAGAAGCAGTATTTGATATGCAGAGTGGATAGTCACACAATCTGGAAGAGTCTCATGCTTTGTAGGAATGATTATCTGTTTAGAGATATATTTTTTAGCTGACAGAAGCAGTTTTATAATTGCAGGTAAGAAAAATCTGGTAAATTGAAAGATCCTTGTAAATGCTATTGCTCTTCTGTTGTTGTTTACACACAGTATTTTAACAGACAGCAATTAGTGAAATTTAACAGTGTTCTTAAAAATTATTCTTGATTTTCTTACTTCACTTGTTCAGCATTAAGACATTCAAGAGCTTTACAAATAATATGCAACACAAGTAACATAATCTGATATGTATTTTAAAGCAGAGGAGTGCAACACAAGTGGGAAGGCAAGTATGTGACTTAATTTCACATACAATTCTAGAATATCATTCTTTCTGTTAATGTTCTTTTTCAGGGAAAGAAGCTGTAATTTTATTGCAGAGAGGCAAGAATTTTAAATAGTTCCCAGACGTTTCTGATATTTTGGGATGTCATAACAGACAAGCTCTACCAGGTAACTGTTTTGAGTAGCAACTTAAAATATAATCTCTTTATCTGTCTTAAAAACAATATAATATTGTTACACTATGAAGGGAAATAAATGCCAGTGTAATTTTCTTCCTAATCTTTGACTGCATTAAGATGGATAAAGGTATGTCCTGTTGACAGTAAGAGAGAAAAAAGAAAGTATTACTGTATCTTGAAAATATGGTGCCTTGGAGAGTTGACTTCTGATTCACTACTACTAAACGACATTAACATCTTGCTTTATACTTCATAGACTGCTTGGAGAGAAAAGCAGCAATTTTGAGTGGAAATACTTTTCTTCCTGTAATATAATAAACTATGCTATCATCCTCCTACACTCAAAATATGTACGGGTCTATAAACTAATAAGAGGTTGCTTTTCCAGGGTTAATACAATAGGTACTACTAGATGAGAAGCATAAATGACCATGTACGAGTACCTATAGCACAAAACCAACATCTTGGAGAGAATATTTACATACTGAGGCAACCTTGCTGCCATGGGCTGGTTGGAATGAGTAAACCAAGTGGTTCAGAGCCCCATCTAACCTGGCCTTGAACACTTCCAGGGATGGGGCAAACCACAGTTTCTATGGGCAAGTTGTTCCTGTGCCTTACCAACCTTACTGTAAGGAATTTCTTACTATCTAATCTAAACCTACACTTTCCCAATTTAAAGCCATTCCCCCTTGTCCTATCACTACATATCCCTATGAAAAGTCCCTCCCCAGCTCTAGTAGCCCACTTTAGATACTGGAAGGCTGCTGTAAGGTCCCCCCAGAGCTTTCTCTTCTCCAGGCTGAACAGCCCCAACTCTCAGCTCCAGCCTTCATGGCCTTCCTAATACAATTTACTATTTATTTTATTTTCTCTCCCAACAGACTACCTCAACAACCCTCTGTGGTGCACTTCAACAGGCAGATGAAGAAATGCAGATCAAAACTCCTGTTGTATACCAGAAATCCATTTGAAAGTGCATTGGACTGGATGCATGCCCAGGTAGCTACTGCAGCCTGGCTAAAATTATTAAGAAGAAATCACTCAGCAGTTAAAAGTGGATTTGTAGACTGTTTCCATATGGTTGCTAAGCTTGTCTGAAAAATTCACTAGCTCCTGACATAATGCTGTGGTGACTAGTTTGGTCTACGACTCTGTTTTTCTATTGCACAGTCCCATAGATAGCACAGTGTTGACCTTTTATGTAGTATACAACACACAGCAGTTGTAGCAAAGCAATTAATCTAACCAATGTTTCCCAAATGTTAAGCTAGAATTCTAAACATAGGAGAATTTATTTTTCTTTGGAAATAATCTCAATAGATTACTCTATTTGACAAATCCCTCCCTCTCCATCTTGCCTGTTACCTTGGTCACTTCAGTGTATTGTGCACCTTTCCCAAACAGATTTGCTTTTCACTAATGAATTTCAAAAATTGCTCTGTCTTGACATCAGACTACTTCCTTCCCTGACCCTGTTCTAGATTAAATGAATTCCTGTAATACCAGAGCCTTCATCATCAAGATGCTTTATTCATAGAGAAATGAAGAGAAGCAGCTATGCTTTTCCTATGCTAACTGCTATGAAGCAGAAAGACTTCATTTTCACATTCCAGTTCATGAGGGAGGAACCTAAGCCCAGATTAAAGTCTTTACATGCTTTCTGACCTGGATCCAATGACCAAGATTTTGGAAAAATATTTTGCAAGATCCTGCATGAGTCTGTGCTATTCACTTCTGTATTTACTAAAATGGAGAAACAATACGAAATAGTCAGGTAGCAAAATAAGAAGTAACTAATTAACATTAGTCACCTATTCCTGTATGTCATTTACTTTCTGGTTTGTATTATTCTCGAGGGAATGCACAAGGAGAGTAAGAAACACTATGGAAACCACCAATGGTTAATGGCCCTTCTAGTGAGCTGCACAGTTACAGTAACCAAAAGCTTTTTTTCTCCTTTTCAAAATAGAGTATTTTGCATCTTTATCATAGACATCTAAGTATTCTGATTTTTTTTGTGGGAGATAGTTTCATGTCAAAAGAGGAGTTTTCTTCTAAGAAATTCTGAGCAAGAATTTAATGAATTAAAGAGGAATCCAGACCATGCATTAATTTCATGCTTTCAAAGGCCGTCTTACATATCACGGCAATTTAAATGGAAAACAATTATGAATATATTTTTAACTGCCCCATGCAGTAATTTCAATGGAAAGATCATAAGCGAATACTAATTTATAATAATTAGTAGGTCTCCATACTATAGAAAAACTAATATAATTTGTTGTACATGATATAATTAGATTACTAAAGATTATTTCAACTCTGAGAATAATCTAAGCCTTTTCCAAAAAGCATAGGCATAACAAATACATTGTGAAGCATTAAGACAGTTTACACAATATGTCTTTCATGTGGGATTCACAAAGTACTTGACAAAGATTATCTTTCACTACAAAAACCAACAAGAATCATTATTCAACATTCTGTGTACCAGAAAAGAGGGGCACTCTCTGAGAAGGATATTAACGAACTGCTAGCATCACATATAAAGTAGCTAAACTGGGAATAGAACCCAAAGCGCCTGGCACCTAATTCCCTGCTGAAGGCACTGGGCTACATTACATCCAGTTATACAAACCAGCACTGACATCAGCAGAAGTACAGTTTATCCCTTCTAGCATTTTAGAATGTCAGTCTCCATAACACTCTCAGTGCTTTTTGTTACAACACAGCAAGTATTAGATTTAATTGGTATTAATTATAATTAGGAAATGTAAACATTTCAGTACAAGTAAATCAGGATTTTCTTTTCCCTTACAGTATTTCCAATTTCACATTGACTAGAAATTATGCGAATTGCACGTGTGGGAAAAACCTCAATATCTATGAGTTCCAGCCCTATTTTCAAGCCAGAAGTTTCAGAAAAGCATCTGAGTTTTGGATACTTGCTGTGAGCTGGCAGAAAGATAACAGACAATTTTTTCTTACATTTGCTAAAACCAGCCACAACTCTTTTTTTAAACAAACAAAACTGAAAACAGATGCTTATTCGATGCTCAGTATTATCAACTAACTCTTAATTTCAGAGAAGCAGCTGAGTTTGCAGATACCTCTAACTTTGACATTTGTCCAACGCCTATTCTACTGCGTTGGACAATAAATCAAGATGGGTTTCTGTGTTATTTTTCCCTATCTTCAGTGTAGAATTCTGTAGGATTTCCATTCTAATACCACAGAAAGTATCATCCACCATTATAAAGATTCAAATCAATCAGGTAGCTGACAGACAAATAATCAATCATTATAGAATCTGACAACCTATTGAAAACTCAGAATAAGGTGTCAAAAAATTAGAAGTTAAATGATACAAAATTAAGTGTGTCTGATTAGATACCATAAAGCGCAACATTATCAAGGAAAAGAACAAGGGAACATAAAAAAAAGTGGACACGAGAGTAATCCAAGTGGTTTTGCTCTTTCTAGTATACAGAAGACCTCACTAAAAAGTGTCCAATAAATATGATATATAGAACTTACTGTCCCAGGACAGCATGCAGGAATGTATCCTCTCTTTCTCTCTTTTTAAAAATATATACATTATTCACACACATAAGGATAAAATTTTCGGTCACACTGACAAAGATAAATATATCTCAATTTTCACATCAATAGGCAGAAACAGGGAAAATATTTAGAAAAATATGTTTTTCTATTTGAAATGATAATGCACAATTAAATTGCAATTTTATCTAAAGCAGAAACTAGTCTTCTGCCAAGATCAACAGGGTATTTTTATAACATTCCACACATTAGAAAGTGGAGTACAATAAAAAGGGTAGCTCAGCATTTCAGGAGAAGCCAGGTACTGAGTTGTCTTTATTTTTAAGACTGTGTTGATATGATTTGCTATTCCTTCTGCTGGTTTTAGCTGGGGTGGAGCTAACTTTCTTCACAGGTACTCCTAGGATCCTGTAGATTGGATTTGTGACCAAAACAGTATTGATAACACAACCATGTTTCAGCTATTGCTTAACAGCCCTGCACAGCACTCGGGCCTTCTCTATTTCTAATGCTGATGTTCAGAAGGTAGGCTGGGGATGAACAAGCAGCTGGAAGGGGCCAAGCCAAATCAATCAAAGGGATAATTCATACCATATGACATCATGCTCAGAAATAAATCTGGAAAAAGAAGGAGGAAGCAGGGGAGAAGTTCAGAGTTTTGATGCTTGTCTTCCCAGGTAGTGGTTATGTGTGATGAAATCCTGCTTTCCTCGTAATGTGAAATTTAGAAATGTGAGTTCTAAATGGAACTTAGAAATACTGTGGCCGACAGGACTAGGGAAGTGATAAAACCCACTGTACTTGGCACTAGTGAGGCCACACCTTGAATCCTGTGTTCAGTTTTAGGCCCCTCACACAAGAAAGACATCGAGGTCATGGAGCATGTCCAGAGAAGGGCAATGGAGCTGGGGAAGAGTCTGGAGCACAAGTGTGATGAGGAGTGGCTGAAGGTATTTATCCTGGGGAAAGGGAGGCTCAGGAGAGGCCTTATCACCCTCCACAACCCTCAGAGAGCATAGCAACATTGGGATCAGTCTCTTCTCTCAGGTAACGAGTGATAGGACAAATGTGTCAGGGGAGGTTCAGATCAGATGTTGGGAAAAATTTCTTCGCTGAAAGGGTTATCAAGTATTGAAATAGGCTACCCAGGAGAGTAGTGGAATAACCATCCCTGGAAGAGTTAAAAAAGAATGTAGATGTTGTGCTTAGGGACATAGTTTAGTGGCAGAACTGACAATGTTAGGTTAATGGCTGGACTTTACTTTTCTAGAAGTCTTTTCCAGCCTTAATGATTCTAAGAAATGGCTGAACACCTGCTCACTGACAGGGAGGAGCTGACTGAATTCCGTATTTTGCATTGAATGTTCACACAGCTTTTGCTTTCCCTATTAAATTGACTGTTTTTCAATTCATTAGTTTTCTACCATTCACCCTTCTGACCCCTCTTTGCCCCCCCAAGGCAGGGCAGCAAGCAAGCAGCTGTGTGGTGCCAAGTGCATGAACCACAACCTCATGAGATCCAGGGTATAGGAAGAATTACAGAATCTATGATACGATTGTGGAAGACACCGTTTGGTTAGGGTCCTGGCAAGACCCAAAAAATTGAATTATTACATTGCTTTGGCAAGCTAGATCAAGAAACATGCTGAAGATCATAATGGCTCTGTAGAAATACAAATATATATATATATATATATATATATATATATATATACTAATTCGATCTTGATGTTATTGTTAAACTGTAAGGGAAAATTTCCAATTAAATACATTAGAAAGACAATGAAACTGTCCTGCAGTGACATCAAGATTTCTATTACATTTTTTGTTTTAAAAGTTCTGTAGCAAGGAATCTGCTGCTTAAATACTGTCCAAATACACTTCCTCCTAAAAAAACAAAATTATATAAAATAAGTATATCTATTGAACTCCATGGACTAGGAGAAGGGTAAAGGAGAATATTAGCTTATTCACCAGTACAATTTAACTGCTACCTTTGAAACAGCCTGTTTTCATTTGTCGAAGTATTTATACAAGACAGCCTCATGAAACAAAGTTATTAAAAAGACAGTAGGACAATCTTTATAAAAAGGATTAAGCTAATTAATAAATTATTACAATAATCTGAATGATCACTAATATTCTGTCTGGATGAGCAGATTCAGATAGTTCAACTGACTTCTCAAATAGTAAATTGTTAAAATGTTCACCATTTCTATGAGAAATAAAATTAAATTCTTAACAATTCTAATATCTTTGTCAAAAATACAGAATTTGTTTTGTTCACCCAAAAAGGCTGTACTCCTACAAAGAGAGGGAGGAAATTCTCTTCCTGTATATATTTTCCACAGCTCCAGAAGCAATGGTGCTGGCAGAAGTAGGTGATGGGGAACATAGTATGGGAAACAGGAAGGAGCAGGACTGTTGTTTTCAACAGCAACCTGCATTTACATTGTCTTCAATTGATGAAAAATTGTACCTTGGTTTTCACCCTTTGTCTCCAGACTCTAACTTGGTAAATCACTTTTTTTAATGCTTATTTTTGTCTCACACAAGACAAAAATCTTTAAATATAAGTCAGTTTACAAGCTCACACTAGGGAGAAAAGACGACATGCATATATGTGGACTTTCTCTAAAAGAATGTCTTTCACTCTTGTCTGTTTTAAGTCTTTGAAGCTTTATACTCCCTCTGATAAATTTGGTCTGTGATGAATGCATTTTTCATTTTGCCTACAAATAATAAAGAACAAAGCACAAAATAACCAATGGGAAATGGGTGAGATCAAGGAAGCGATTATCTTTGACAAGTGATGTCTAAGATCTGTATAACATATATCAACATATATGAACATATATTAGGCCCATTAGGAACATAATCCACAGGAATTTTCAGAGGAAACAGATACTTAATGCAGCTTACATTATGCATAACTTTATAAACCACTACACTATCTGGTAGTAAGTTTTTTTTTTCAGATGTGGTTACCTTTCTGGAAGAATTCCTCTAATTTCTCCTTGAAGGGCTGGAGATGTTCTTCAGAAGACTCTCTGCAAACTAACTTCATCTGCTTTTCAGAGGCTACAAAAAGATGAGACACATTTATGGCAGAAGTAATGTACCAGAAGTAGATTTCAACACTGTAAGAGCCTACATCTAAATTAGTCACCTGAACTTACTTTAGAGGCAATAATTAAGCACTAAGGAATCCAGCAATTACACTAGAATAAAAAATACAAATAGTAGTCTAGCATACTAAATAAAAAATTCTGTATGTGTTTAAGCAGTAGAATTTTTCTTTAGTAAGGAATTTGTTCTAAAACTCCTGCACTGTGCTAGGGCTTGCTACTAACACAGCCTGCCTCACACACTAATTCTATATGGTATATTTAAAACTTTAAAGTCTGTTTCTGTGATGAGTGGAGGATGCCTTGTATCTGGATTGATTTTAATCAATCAGTGCCAGGCATCCCATACTCAACCATTTTTCCTGAAACAGATGCAGAAATTCAGCATTATTTAAGTATTTCATCCCCAGACCATGATGTGAAACAGTTGAAGTATGTAAGGAAGTTAACTTACATTTAAGTGAAATTTGTTTAGTATTTAATCTATTTGTTATTTTAAGAACTGATGCCATGGCAATTGCTGAAAAACTTCTTTTTTTTGCCAATGAATTTTAACAGGCCTAGAACTTCTAGTAAACTTAGTCCATTCCAGTGTTCCACATTAAAGATGATGAGAGGCAGAAATCAAAATTAACTTACTTTCCATTTAGCAACTGAATTTATGAACCACTATGAGATTTTTCGTCCACAGCTTTTAATTCCCAACAAGCTAAATTTAGACGGAAACTCATTTTGGAGTTAAACCTAAGACTTACAGTTTGGCTGCATGAGCTGTATTCACAGCATATTGCTACCACCATTAAACAAAAATTAATGTAAAAGTGTGGAAACAGAAGTTGAGCCTGTGTAATTAAAATGTCACATTATCTAAATTTGCAATGTAGTGTAAAACATGAACAGAAGGTTGAAAATAGATGCATACATTTTACTGTGCAAGTAGTATTGTGCTTATAATACCCTTGGATCATCAGGACGTACTGAAACAAACCACAGCTTTCCCATTAATTGAGAGCACAAACACATTTGGACAATTCTTATAGAAAAATAGTGAAAAATACCCATTCCCACCTAAGAGTATATTTTAATTTAGCAACCCTCCATAACTCATGCAGGTTGTGTAAAATGGCCTGGCCTACAGTCTAAATTATAGTGACCAGTAGCATATGACAAACCATTCAAATGATTCAGACTAAAGTTAATGGATATTTGTTTGTATGTCGGATAGTAGGCAGAATGGAGTGGTGATTTAAACATACTAGATTGGGAAAGAAAGTCTTCTATTAGCTGCTCAGTTATGTGTCTTCAATAATTTAAATTAAGCAAAAAAAAAAAATTCCAAAATCAGGGAAATTTATGAGACATCTTATTTTCTTATGATAAAGGCTGCTTACCATTAAAAATTTGAACTTTCTGTGACAATACATTGATTGAAACATGTGTATGCTTAATACTGATGTTTGCAGAATTAAAAAGAGATTTTAATAAAGCAAATTGTAACACTATTTTAGAAAACAACAGACATCAGAATTTTGTAAGTGGAAAAAATCTAGCAAAATAACTGAGACAGTATTGTAAGTTTCTGACTGTAAGTTTGAGCAAAGTTAACACACAGGTTTGTGGGTTTTTTTTTTCATTTTAACAAATCTACAGAAAATCATGAGGCAATATTTAGAAATTATTTTGGATAAATATAAAATGATGCAACTATAGAAGTAATATAGTACACACAATATGTTCAGACAATTGAAACACAGTAAATGCCCATGAGTCCTACAGTCATGTAAGGTTGCAACTATGGCAAACCAGTTGTTGTTTTATAATACTCACACATAAACTTATATAAATCTATACAGAATTACATTTCTATGAATATGTATTAGACTAATAAGCTTGTAGGTACAGTAGTATCTAAATGCACCCTAATATACTCTGGAAAGGCATTTTCCCAAACACATGGTGTTGCTAATGCATCATCTGAAGCATTGAAAGCTTCCTGGATGCTTCTGACAAACTTTAGTAATACATGATTTAGAAAGGTTACTCAGGTAGGTCCCATGTATTTAAGTGACCACGATTAGGATGAACTGTTCCTAAACTAAAAAGAAAGCACATATAAACCACCCTCGGTAATTTTTTCTTTTTTACTGAGATTACTAACATTAACCTTAATCAGATGAAAAAACCTACAGGAAAATCTGGATAAGAAATACCAACACATAGAGAATATAGAAAAAAAAATTGATTTGGATAGTGAATTCTTAAGAAGAATCCTAACACCCCTAACAAGGAGATCAATATTTGGAATGAGGGGAGAGAAACAGTAAAAAGAAAGGCACAGAAATGAAGAAAAATGGGACAAGTGACATAGAATAAGTGAATCAGGATGCTGATTAAAACTCTAAAAGCCTGAGATGAAGTGAAATGAGATGAGATATCGGTTTCAAATGCTTAAAGTGATCTTGAAACAATGAAATTGAAAGAGACAGAAGAATAACTGCTGGCAAATTCTAATAATTTACACTATTGTAAAGCCTGAAAAAGAGATATTTTAGGCCGAAGAACCTTAGAACATGACCAGATTTGCTTGTAGATAGATATGGCAAGGAATGAAGGAGGTGTGCTCAAAGGAATCCTAAATCAAATACATACAAAGACATATTTTGAAGAGGAAAAAGTATTTAATGATACATTAATGTGAAGTTTTTGATTACAATGGCAGTTATAATGATACATATTAAAGTCAGGTGGTCTTCGTCAAGCTGCTTTTGCAATAATGGTGGAAGTCTACCATACAACTGTATGACCAACCTCAGTTCTACACAAAATAATAAAAAAGTTTCTGGTAACTAGCATTCACTGAATTTCCTGTTATATATGGTTTTTTGTTTAGTTGCTTTTTTATTTACTTGAAATACAATGTTATAAATGTCATGCCAAACATTGAATCAAAAAAAACCCCTAAAACTGGAAAGTCTAGTTTCATAAACTGCTTTGATTTTCCTTGCTAAAAATACTACATGAGGGAATCTTACATCTATTTGTTACACTTCATTCTGATATTCACTACAGCACAAAACTTTTCCTCTTTGAAAGAATATTATTAAAGCAAAGGTTTTATTAGAATGATTGGGAGGTAAAGGATCCTATTATGCATTTCTTCTTTTAGATACATACTGAATAGCTGCTTTCTGAAAAAATGTCTTTCTGAAATTCTGAGGAATCTGAGGGAATTTTTAGGAAGCTGACAGTTATCACACCACACATACACTTCTCTCACCATCTCATTCCAAAATAATCATTTGGGAAAATAAAAAACCTATTTCAGCATTACTGAGTTCAAACAGATGCAAATTCTCCACTAATGTAATAAACTTTTGGTTCTTTTCCTTGGTATGAGCTGTATGTTAGTGAAATTGAATGTAATATGCTATTTTGAAAATTGTTTATTTCTAAATGAGCTATTACAAAAAAAAAAAAAAAAGAAAATACAAGTGTGCAAAAGTATTTGAAAGCCCTTACAAATTGCTGGATGTACATCATGCTTCACCCACTACAAATCTTGGCCACAGAAATGGAAAGCATTAGCAAAACATTAAAACAAAGCTGGAAACTGCTGATTATCAGTTTGCCACTGTCTTCAGATTTAATGCAGTACTTGGCTCAAAAAGTTCTTGAAAAATCCCCAATATAAGTGAAAATATTTACAAAATAGAATGTCTCTCACTTAATGCCTATTGGGCAATAGTCTTAAAACTCCACAGACACTTGTAAATCTGTCAAAAGAATCATGGCCCATAAACAAACGTTCACGTAAAGAGCATTTCTGTGTCAATCAGACACAATTTGGAATTTTTTAAGCACCATTTCTAAAGTAAACGCAAAACTAGAAATAGTTTAAAGTTGATAACAGTAAATTACTAACTATTTACTCACCAGAACCCACCAGTAGCACTTACAGGAATCAGCCTGACAGCAAAACCAAGTATCAACACCATGAATTCCTATAAACCTGTCACTGACACTATCCCCTATGAGTTATGCCTCTGTGAAAGCTGCTAAACCTCCCCTGCTCCTGTCTCTTCAGAGTATGGCAGGTTATACTGCCAAGCTTGCTCTTTTATTTTGTTACAATGCAAGCTTATCTCTGACAGAAGGATTACTATTTGATAACTCTCTTTTAGAACTCTTTTCTGTTTCAAAGAGCATTTGAAATCATACTGCAAATGAATTCAGTGTAGTGCTAAATAACCCCAAATTTCTGTATGAGAGAATCCATGATATTTTATAGTGGAGAAACTTGTTACGCTACTTGGATCTATATGCCCAAATAAAAACCTAATAAGCCTCTGATAAAATTCATAAATTTATATTATTCAGCAAGTGCTATATAATTTTATATAATTTTCTCACTATTTAGTTCCTTTGGTTTTCCTTTACTAATTTTCTTGCTTGGAAACAACTTTGCAAGCTAAACAAATAGTTACTGGTGGAGATTCATTGGACACTGCTGTGGGATCTGGTTATAGTCTCCTGTTATTACATGTACTTAGGTACCTATTTACTGGAGCTGTTCACATGGTATTAATTGAATGCATTTTGCACTCTCTACAGCTTTTGCATTTATGTATAAACTTGCATGTAAATTTTCTTTTCAGATAGAATTTTAAATAATGTACAGAAGGGAAGAGATTCATCTTGATTCCGTGGGAGCAGGGTAAGAATTTTAACAAACTTCCAACTGCGAGAGGCTACGCTGCTACTGACTCAGGAAAGTTTCAGAGACAGTATTTTATTTGCCCTTTTGGACACATATTGATAATCAGTACACATCAGTAATAGGAATGCAGAAATGTTCAAGCACTATCACCAAAGCCAGAGTGGGGCTGACTAACACAGAAGTCTTCGAACAAAGCAGAGATGGAAATGCCGTGAAGTGGGGTGGGAAGTTTTCTGAGACAAAGCTATCTGAGAAAAACATAAAAGGGCATCAGACTGTGGTAGCACTCTGTTCTCAAGCTTAGTTTTTATGGCCTTAAATAAAGGTGAACAATTTAATGCAAAAAAGTGTTAGCACGCATAAAAGTAAATACACCATTCTAACCTATTAATTGCTTGTATAGCTACTGTTCTGTTAAGATATTTTCAGCTACTTTAAAAGAAGAAATGTCCTTCTATATACAATTATTTTCTTCACACATTAATAATTCCTTTTTCATAAAAAAATAATTTCAGAGGATAGAAGATAATAAATAAAAAGTCCAGTCTTTGTCTGGAACACATTTCCTCATGACACACAGAAACAAGTATGTGTTTAGGTGCTCTAGCTGTCATGTATAAATGAGAGAGAAAAAACATTTCAGTAATATGTCTTAAGATGTGGAAAGTGAAATAATTGAATTAGTGGTATACAAAACACTCTGTAAAGTTCACCTGTTCTGAAGCAGTCACACATCCTGACAATTCTGACAAGTTTGATCAGACATCCTACCTTTGTCTTTTGAGGAGGCTTTGGGTGTTTATTATAAGTTCAACAATATTTTTTAACTTTCATAGTTAATGATGCCATACAGAGGAACTTTCAGGCCTATGTTAGTTACAACTAACCTAAATCAAAATTTTTTAGCTCCTTGTTTGGTGAAAGGCCATCAACATTTTATACAAATAATTTAAAAACCTTTCTGTTAAAATTGTTTCCCAGGAATACATTTAGCAAAATGAACAAAGACCGCTAGTAAAACCAAATATTTTTCACACCATAGCAACGTATCTGAGTCTCTGCTTAATGTACTTCTTCTGAAATGGTAGTTTACATTCAGGGCACCCTTCAGCAGAGAAGCACAGTGCAAGGCACTGAACGTACATATAAATGATTATAACGACTAAAGCCTCATAATTTTCCAGTCAAGTCTTTGAAAGATTCCTTTAAGTGATTCCAGCACACATGATTAGTAGAAAATTTTTGTTAAGTGTCAAGATCCAAACATACAGAACTCCACACATCATTAAGATGTCAAGAGTGTAGAACTGTGCACTAGCAGAATCTGCTGAGAAACTGGAACATTTCCCTTCACTCTGAACAGTACAAAAAAAGAGAATATTTTGAAACTGAAGAGTCTTGTCTGGGTAATTGAGAGGGAGACAACATTTTTAAAAAGCAAGAATAATATTTTCATCAGATGAGCTAAGATTTTTACTGTGTCAAGAAAAAAAGGACCTTTCAAACTCTCAAACATTTTATCACTTATTGTACTGAATAAGGGATCAGACATAAGAGAATAGGGCAATGGCTGAAACAGTTTATGAGCTGAAACTGTAGAAGCCAGATCAGTGATCTTCTATTTTCCTCTCTATTGCTGGATCTATGATTTTATGTGCAAGACAGATCAGAAAGTTGGACCTAATTAATTTTTCTACCAAGTTGGTCGAACTAGGTTCAGCTAGAGCATTCAGCTTAGCTTTAAAATCATGTAAGTTCATAAACTACCTGCAATATTAGCAGGAACACTTCTCAAAGTGCTAATTTGTCCCACTATTACTAGTTTGTACCGCACAGTCTGAACTAATGCACTTTCAATCTTTGATACGTGACTATCTGAATTCTAGCAGAAATCTGTCCTGTCTTTTACTGCATACTTCTGCAAAGAGGAAAAGCTGATGAAGTCACCATTCCCCCCAACACCAGTATTTAACACTCTCCAAACTACATAATTCATAATCTACCATACATATTGATAGGGACAGTATTCCTCCTCTTCCCAGATGTACACTACCTGCTCCTAGATGTATCCTTCATAGTTATGTAACTAGTGCTTAACATACATACACATATTTATTTATTTCATAGGGTACACAAAAAAGTACAAACAAAATCATGTGTGCTATTTCCCAGATTCATCTTAGAATCTTAACATTTGCAGAATGATTTTTAACAAGAAATTTCCGAGAATACTTTAGCCAAAGGAAAAAGAATATATGAAAAAAATAACAGCATGCCATTGTTTAACCAACTGAAAGCTTTCTCCCTGTGCCTTTGTGCACACATGCAGACATCTGCTTTCAGGGAATAAACTCCTCAAAAATATAATTGCTTTTCTCCTCTATTATATATCTGAGTTTTAAACAATTCAACCCACTCCATACTATCCCTTTTTATCAAAATCTAAAAAATCTAATGAAATTTTAAGAAATTATCCACTTAGAAAAATATATACTAAATGTATTCACAGATGAAGATTATCACTGGAACACTGTCAAAAAGTTAGTTTTATTGTAAAATAAAATTCAATGCACATATTGAAAATGCACTTTAAATGCATGTGCTGGATCTTTCTAAATCGAAACAAACTGAAATACATCTCAACCTGCTGAGGCAAGAGACTATTCAAAAAGTGGTCAGAAAACTCTGAGAATGAAAAGAGTAACTCTTGCAAAAAAACCCCCACCCTTTTCCTGTATGAAGCCATCCTTTGCTCTTTTCCTTACACCATTCTGCATCGTCTCAAAATAGATAATGTAAATATTGGACTGTGCAAAAACAGTGAAACCACATACAAAACAACATGCTTCTTTTATGCTATCACCTAGAGAAATAACACATGCACCTATATGGCTCCTCCAATTCCGTCAACCAGTTCAAATTTCTACTTGCTTGCTCTTCCAAAATTTTAAAGAACACATAACTAACATAAAGAAAATTAAAATAAGTATGTCCTATAAATTATCATACAACTTCTCTGTTTCCTGCTGGGAAGATTTTTTGACATGTATGTTAGTCAGACATTTAATCCCCTCTTTTAAATTGACTTAAAACATTTAATTTCACTAAAGCTTCAATTGGTTGAAAATATTTTAGAAGAGTGTGTTTGATACTTTTTTGGAATACTGTCCTCCTGTAATGAATAAGCAATCATCTTTTATCAACACATAGCTATTAATCCTATGAATTATTTAGAAAGTAAATACTCAAAATTGAAATAATATTTAGAATTTTCTTAACGTGATCCAGTAAACTTATTGCCTATCAAGCGAATCAAACAATAGACAAAACGCCCTCAACACTGTAATCCTTGCACTATTGATTATTACTGTATCATGATTATACTAAAACTCTAATCCACAGAACAGACTTTACTATTTACTATTAGGATGTATTATGGACGAGCTAAATACATATAATATATATAAATATAATATAAATATAATAAATATATATAATTCCAGCTGAAAAAATGATAACCCATCAAATTAATTAATCTCTAGAACAGAACCAGGCTATAGTTAATTAGGGGACATTTTGTTGCAAATCTCTTTCACTCAGTTTGAGGACTCTGATGGGAAAAGAAGTTTAGGAATTTTGAATTAACTTCTTGGAATAATACCAATTAAACTTCTCTGCCTTCGTATGTTTTCCTATTGATAAATATATTCCCTTCTAATCCTTGATAAATCCAGGTTTTTTCAGTACTTTAAATCTGGAAAACCAGAGTTTTAGCCTGCGTGAACTGATATTTTTTCTTTTTGCAGTTTCCTCCCTGACTCTATTTAAAGTAACAGTTGCTTAAAGCATCGAGAATGAGTGACCCTTTTCATCTTCCATCCATTTCTTATTCCTAAATTCTCTTCCATGCTTTGCAATAGAATGTGATACATAGCTACCTTCAGAAGCATTGAATGAGAGCAGTGTGGATGCAACAGTTTAGTCTGGTCTAATCAGGCACATTGAGAGACAGTGTTAAGAGAGTGACATGACTGGCATGGTGTTTGCTAGTCACATCCAGTCCACTGGACATGTTTCTACAAACAAGAATATATTTTATTATATATAAATATATATTCAGATCTGAAAAATACTATTTATATTGTCATGACTTTTAGGAATGAAAATTAAAATGAAGCACCTGAAGAAGAGGCAGGAGAAGCCAGGTATGTCCAGCCCCGTTTAGAGAAAGCGGGCTGAGGATCTAGATTTTCACGTGAACTATCTAACAAATAACTAGAGAGAAGACAGAGGCAGACATTTTCAGGAATGCACATCTAAAGAAAATGGAGCAATAATCACAAGTTGCAGAACAGGAAATTCTCACATGGGATAAATAAAAATATTCAAGATGGCAATTAAGCACTGGAACAGGTGCCCAGAGAGGTGTTGGGATTCCCATCCTTAGATTCAAAACTGAGATGACTGTGGCCCTGTACAGCCTGATCTAAATATGAAGTTACTCTTGCTCAAAGGCTCTGGACCACAGGACCTCCAGATGTACAATCCAACCCACCAAACTGCACTTCTCTATCATTTTAAGATATTTGTAATGTTTCTGTATAAAATTCAGTGTGAAAATGGCCAACATTGCAATTTCTCAACTTTTCATGCATAGATTTACTTACTTCCCTTTTAATCTTTTTATAAGGATTATGCAATTTTACAAAATGGAATTGCCATAAACTTAACTTTTGGTGAAGTTCTCCTATTCAAATGGGGAAAAATTAGGGACTTATGCAAGATACAGATCTGTCAACAATGAGGTTAAGCGGTGCCCAATATGAAACCATGTCTTCTATCTCCAACTGACAATTGTATAACAGATCCCTGAAGTCTTCTTTTTATTTTAGATTATATCTTTTCTGTCACACATGTGTTTGCAAACACCTACATATATACTCACACACACAGAGATAAGTTCATAAAAATTTAAAACTTATATACAGTACTGAAAAAATTATTAGTATGAAAATTGTAACCAATACTTCTACTGGTGGCCACGAAAGGAGGGGAAAGGGTATGTGGATTTTCAATAGAATCAGAATGTTACAATCTCTCTCATAGTAAATTTAATTAATTATCAGAAACAGAACTGACTCTTGAAAATACTTAAAATGGACATACCTCGGTTGCCATTTTTAACAATTCAATAAATATCTTTGCTCTTTCATTTGTTAAGGTCAAGAATACAAAAAACTTATAATGAACATCACAGTATATTACATGAGGCATTTAATATTGCTTTCTTTTGAGGAACATAGCAGCACAAAATTTTAAAATTTTATGTACTGTATTGTAAAGAAGAAGAATGATTATGACAGATGGAAACAATCTACAGGGCAACTAATTTAATTAAAATTGTTCAACTTTGGACATAGATTAATAAAAGGATACATGGTAAAACTTGTATTAGTCTATCAAACTTTGGTAAAGTGGCTTTCTGTCTGAAAATCTTATAATTACACATTTAAAACACTCTGTGCTTATTCCAGAAAAATATCAATTTCAAGAATACCAAGTGGCACTGTCCAAATCATAATGTAAATCATGTTTGGTCACAGGGAAAGAAAAATGTGTGAATCATTCATTGCCCTAGACAAGGAATAAGATGTCTTACAATCTTAAGCAAAGCAAAACCTTTTCTTTCCATAACTCTACAGATTAACTGGAAAGCTAGCATGTGTTAAATGAATAAATGTATCTGCTTATGATACTGTGTAGTAATTGGAAACCTTGGAAACAACAGGTATTTGGAAACAACAACAGACCTGGAGTGAAAACCTGAGTTTACAGAAACTTCTTTCTAGTTGGACATTAGAGTGCAACCAGATTTCACCCTAAAATTTTCATCTTACCATCTTATATTCACTTCTTTCCCCCTAAAAGATTATATTAAATGCATATTTTTGTTTCTCATTCTTTTTAACCTAAAACATTAATGATTAAAAAGTTTGATCTGGAATATGTTTAAAAAGCCTGTTAGATTAAGGTTCTTCAAAATCTTTTTGAATTCTTGAGTCTAACTACAGTCTAATCCCTTCAGAGTAATGTTAGTCTATACCTTTAAAGTCTAATCTGAATGATTTAAAAACAGCAAATTGCATGGAACTCAATCTGTTTATCTGAAAATGATGAAAAGGTTTGTACTACATCTAGATTTGAACTTCTGGTTCCACAGTGTCTAGGTATTTCAAACCAGAGGTTTATACCATGAGGTTTATAAGACACGACACTCATAATAACTTTATCTTTCCCATGTTAACATTCATGTTAGCAACACAAATGAATGCCTTGATAAACTAGTCAAATATATCTTCAAATACTAAATGACAACTAATATGAAAACTATCAAAGTTGCCATTTCAATTGCAAGAAGTGATACGCTTCTTTTTTTTTAATCATTCCTTACAAATCTTAGAAAAAAAGGAAGTCCCTAACAGAAACATTAGTTCATTCCCTAATGACACAATGAAAACCCCTCTTCTATTTATTACCTTTGTCTCATCCCGCTTCCAAGGTAATCTGCTCGAGACTACTCTAGCCAACAAACTGTGAAACAAATCCAATGTACCCTATAACACAGGCAGCCCCAGTTAATATTGTTCAAATTATTTACATCTGAAGGGCCATGCCTGTCTGGATAGCTGGGCCCGACGCTTCTCTGGACTTGGTTTCTGCTATTCACATCTGTTTCAGCTTTAGACTTTCACTAGTATTCTGCCAGCAGCCACAACTTTTTAATGGCTACAATAAACTACAGAGACTCATCAAATCTTTGTTGTATGTGTTAAAATTATAACCTCTTCAATTAAAATTCTGATTTAAAAATTAACTAGAGCATTCACTGAAGAAAAAAATTTGAAAGGGAATCTTTGAAAAAAGTAAGTTCTTATATAAGTGATTGTTCCTTTGTTTAAATGTAAGAGAAATAATCACAGGAATGCTTGTTAGAATCTGTTGCATATTTTTAAGCGATAAAATACCAACATCTGAAAACATTCTCACACCCTTTTTGGTTTCACATCTTTGCTGTCATTAACTTTGTATGTTAATTGCTTTGGCTGGCTTTAACATACACCTTTACAAAGAATTATGGAAACAACCTCAAGATAACAGTTTTTCTAGATTTGCTATAAATACCTACAAAAATTTGGTTTAGAAAACAGAAACCAGTGATTACAAGAAAGCTGAAGTTTTTATTTTAAAAGAGTTTAGCTTTTCCTACTTGCTGTTTGTGCCTTTGCAATGTAGAACAAACATGATGTCAATGTCCCAGCCTCAATGCAGATCCTGCATGACTAAGATGTACGACAGCAGGACTACATGCTGAAAAAGTACAAGATCAAACACAGATCATGTTTCTGCAAAAACTAGCCCAAAAGAGGGCAGGCCAAGGGGCTTACAGGGCCAAGCGATGAGAGGAGATAGAGCACTCACTTATGCCCGGGTCGAACAAACAACAACTGATACTTTCCTACCACTATTAACCTTTGAAATTATCCTAAGGATGGCAGTGACCTAATCCAGCAATTCCTAGCTGTAAGGATAAACTATTTTGTAACGGTTTTCAGCGCCTTACATTGAAAAAATTTGAAAACAATTATCTTGTTCAACTGTGATTATAAAAGGACTCTTCCATTCTGGTACAAACATGTAAATCTAAATACAAAAGTTTTCACTTGTAATGTTTTTATGCAGATTCTCTTCCTAAACTCCATCTTCTACATAGAAATCCCTTAGTAAAGTACAAACTTTTCTATAACAAGAAAAAGGCTTAAAATATTCAGTGAATTTATTTTAGAAAATTGCATGTAGCACAAAATAAAAAAGAAACTGCTTGGAATACTTAAGAGAACAACCCTTCCTACTTTATTTCCACTCAGTATTGATTGATAGATGAGTTGGGTTTCTGAGCCCGTCTTTATAATAAACATTTTTAAATGTTTATTTTATGTCCCAGAGTGAAAATATTTTGAACTGGAGCTTTTCATTTCCCTTTGCTCTGCCTTGGCAAGCTGTGTTTTATTTCTACATTAATAGTATTCAACCCTTTCTTGTAGCTTTTAAATTGTTGTTATACAACTACTGAAGAAAGTATTTATGTTATGGAGCTAACAGATATCTACAGTTAAACACATAGTTCTGGAGAAGCCAGAGAAAAATTCACACATAACCAAAGAAATATTCAGAGAGATTTCTTCAGGGGCCTTTCGATTGTAAAAGGGAAAATTACTTTTCAGGATCTCTACTTTCATTTTTATTAAGTCATGAGTTAAATTTTTTTTCTTTCTAATTTATGTGAGTAATTTGTGCCACAGTGTAAAAACTCTAAATGAATCAACACTATAAACCTAATTAGCAATAAGAAAACCTCATAAAGATCACATTTTAAATGGCACTTTGTTGTTAGCAGAACAAATGTGAAAGTTCCCAGTTACCTTCTAGATCTCTCTTCAGTTTCCTTAAGTCTTTTATTAGGTCTTCAAATTTAACTTGGGAGGCCTGGAAAAAATCCTGTGGTTCTGGTAAAGGAAAAATACTCTTGTCTGTTCCTGCTTCCTAAACAAACAAACAAACAAACAAATAGGCCACTATGAAAATTGAATGCATTTCCAGTGAAATAAATAGCTTTTTAAAAAAAATTCTCGTCTATGCAAGAGTGTTATAAAATTACAAAACTAGCATATTTTAAATCATTCTTGCTAAAACAACATCTCATTCAAGTTTAAATACTGACCATTCTGAGTTATTGAAACTTCCTTTTAGATGTTGTAAAGCAAACTGTGCTCAATTTAAACTTTGAAATAACATTAAATGCACATTTCAGTTAATTTTATGTCAATAAAGGTTTAGATATGGGACTAGAAGTTTCTTAAAAAAAGATAACAGGAATGCCCATTTTAATGCAAGAAGGGATCTTATGCCAAAAGTTTGTGGTTTCACTCTCTCACAATTCATTAAAAACACACACACTTTATAAGCATAAATTGAAAACCCTATTCATATTTCCCGAAGTAGTTTACACAGATAAAAATACACATTTGAATGCTTATGTGGCTAAATAAATAACAGGGGTTAAAGTCTGTATGGAATCCCTAAGTATATACCTTATTTTTAGCACAGTAAGAAAAGATTCAGAAGCAAAACAAATAAACAAAACAAAAACAGTATTTTAAAAAAACAAAAACAGAGACCCCCCACAAACAAAACGAAACAAAACAAAACCCCCCCTAACAACCAACTAACAAAAAACTTTTACAAGCTTCAAAGCAATATCTCCAATGGAATTTTAAGAAGTATGTGTAAGTGGTATTAATATGACATTGTTGTGTATAAGCACATATTACTGAGTTTGAAATATGCATATACCTGCATGGATTTCAGACTGTAATAAAGCAAAACCCATAGGTTGGAGAACTAATTGTTTTGGGAATAGGGAAATAATAATTTTTTTATTATAAAGATATGAACATTTTGGTGGAGAAAGTGCACTGGATGATAATTACATTGTGTTTATTTCCTCCCAAGGAAAATATACTGTTTTGTTTCACAAAATTTCCTGAATTAAAATTACAGTATAGTAGGAAGTTTGCAGAAATATTTAAATAAATTAACTATATATTTCAATAAATTAATTAGAAAGCATAAAAAATCTGAATCCCACCCGAAACCCCAAACCAACAAAACCACCAGCAACAGAAAACACAAGAAAAAAGAAAGAGAAACAAACAAACCCAAAAACTTTAATGAAAGAATACTGATACAGATCTACTTATATCAGGACTACATATACTACATGTATCTACATATATCAGTACTACTAACTAATCAATTCAACAACCTGATGTAAGAATTATAAAAAAAGAAGAAAAAAATTTGAAAATCATTGTTAAAATCAATTAATAGCAACATTTTCATTTAAAATACAATAGTTCGAACTCTCCACTCAATAAGTTTGGCTATTGTCAATAACAAATATATATATTTAATATATGAATGTACATAGTATTTATAAATGCATATACAGAGGAGTATCACATACAATAAAATGTAACTCACAGCAGCATTTCAACCCCTAACTTCACCCCCATCAGCTGACTCATCTATCTTAAAATACCAACCTGTCCTTGCATTTTTTGTCCTAAGAGAAAAATCACGCTTCTGTCTTCCAATATCATGACATCAGAAGAAATTTTACAATGTTACTGCCACCCAGATGTAATAAGGCAGGAGTGGAGTGACCACCTGCCCAGTCTGCAACAGCCACAGCTAATTGCCTGCAGTGGTTCTCTCAACAGCCCATGTAAAATTTTCCAAATTCTTACCTTGAAGCTTATAGCAAATTTCACGCCTATTGAGATACACAACTATTGTAAGAAAGCAAAAGAAATGGATTTTATTTTCCCATCGGAGGTACTATGTTTAGATTTCTATAAAGCTGTTACAAACCCTTTGACCATCTCTTAAAAAAACCCAGCTTTGGAGAGGCTGATAGAGCAAATCCTTTACCTTATCACAATGGCGTAGGTAATATATGACGACATAATCCACAAGATTAATACCATTATCCTAGGAAAAATTAAAGACGTTATTAACACAGATTCAATGTGCGAAAATGTACTCAATTTAAAATTAAATTAATTATTATTTTATATTGCTGCGAAAAATGGGATTCACAATATTTTTTGGCCTTAGCATTACTGGCCAAAAAAATTTGATCATTTTCAGCATTGACTTCATCATAGCACTACTAGATCCAGAGTTTATTTTGGTTTTAAATACCAGGCAAAAATACAGGCAGAGAAGAATACATGGGAGAAGCTGTCTCCATGTTTTATGTAATAATAGAAGGCATTACAAAATAATAATATTAACCCAAACAAATAATATTATTCAATAATATTATTCTTGAACATAATATCAACTAAATATTACAGTCACATCAGATACATTAATGTGAACAGAATTTCTTGATTTCTGTAGTCTCACTCATCTATAAGGAAGATCTGAAAAAGGCATAAATACTTTACATATTTTATTCTAAATATTAAATCAGATAGCATTCAACTAAGAAGTATATTTCATGCCCTGTTAATATATAAATATGAATTTTAATTCTCATTTTATGGAACCACCATTTCCATGTTCCTGCACACAACTGTAAACAGTATTTTATTTTGCTACATGTCACTGGGTCAGCATGAACCAGATGAACTAAAGAAAAGTTATACATTACATTCAGCAATATAAAAGAACCATGATATAGGGAATTATATCTGGAATGCCTTTGAAGTTTTTTTGATGTATTTTCATATTTTATATTGACAGGTATCAGAACAAACATTTGTATGTGAACAATGTCTGACTTCCTGTACAGAGCTGCCTTGTCTATATGAGAGTCTGCAGCACATTATATTTTATTAGTATCATACACCAGCAAAATTCTTAACTAAGTAAGTCACTGCTGTCATGCAGAAAACGCCACCCTGCATGTTTAAGAGTTTAAGAAGCCATTACTGGCAGGTCAAGAAATTTCTATAAAAATTAACTTTCTAAGTTCATATGACAATAAATGACTTCTATGTGAAATAAGAGGTATTTAGCATTGGTTCTTTACCTTAGCTCAAGGAATTCAGCTCAGTTAAGATGTATTTGCTTTTGGCAATTTATGAGAAGGGAGTAATGGGACAAAGGAAGAATACCTTAATGTTCAAATGTACAAGACCCTGCATTCTTCTCCTTTGCAAATACAGACTACCAATTATCTCTGAGGTTTCATGTCTGCCTGTAGCAACTGGACCCTTTGAGTTTTCATGCATTTTGAAGACTAATCTAAACTAATAACATATTTATTCTGGCTACCAGGAAACTCTAAATAATGTAATTTTTTAACTTGTTTCGCTAAGGAACAAGATTTACACAGTTATGTTTTATATCAGTTACTCCTTTTCATAATGCATAATTTTGGAACATGCTTGCTAAATTCAGCCACATTGGAAAGTCCCAGAGATTTTTAAATTCTATGAAGTTTGTAGGTAGATAAATAGTGACACTAAACCTAGCAGTTCTACTGAGAAAAGTCAGGCAAAGCTGAGTTTTACATTTTTCTTCAAGGCGGCTAGCCAGCTAACAAACGCCTCACTAATGGGAAACTTGGCCTGGTTCTAGTTAAGCTGCTGTTTGTACTGTGTCTTGTCCATGCAGTAGGACTGGGAAAAAAGTGGTTATATAGAGCAGCTGAACCATCACAGTAAAGACAAAAGTAAGAATTAGAATCAAATAATCATTTTGGTTGGAAAAGACCTTTAAGATCACTGAGTCCAACTGAAAATCCAGCACTGCCAAGTCCATCACTAAACTGCATTCGTAAGTGCCACCTCCAGGGTCATTGACTCCACCACCTCTCTGGGCAGCCTTTTTCAATGCCTTATAACCCCTTCAGGAAGAAATTTTTCCTAATATCCAAGCTGAACTTCCCTTGAAAGAACTTGAGGCTGCTTCCTCTCATCCTATTGTTTGTTACTTGGGAGAAGACACTAACCCTCACTTGGTTACAGCCTCCTTTCAGAGAGCTGTAGAGAGTGATAAGGTTTCACCTGAGCCTCCTTTCCTCTATGCTAAACTATCCCAGCTTCCTCAGCTGCTCCTTGTAAGACTTGTGCTCCAGACTCTTTACCAGTTTTGTTGATCTTTGGACATGCTCCAGCACCTCAATATCTCTAGGAGACAAATGACTCAAATCCTTTGGAAAAAGCTTTCATTAAAACAGTTGCTCTCTGAACAATTCATTAAATGTATTTCTACACTTTCTTAATGATGATATACACAAGTAAAACAAAATGCTCCATAGATATACTGTTTTCTGACATTGCCTGTCTCACAAATGCATTCCTGTGTACCTGAAGCATAATGGAGAACAAAAGCTTAAAATCTACATCTCTTGTAGTCAAGAAAGCACTTCACATAAGAAAAGTAGAAGAGCATGAAAGATTTTTTTTCCTCACACTCCAAGTCTATACCAACATCAGCAGAAAATTATCTCCTATTCTTTGCTGCTTCCTATAACCATGTGGTGTCTATGTATGTTTTGGCAAAGAATAACTTTGAGCAATGTTTCTATTGCCTACATTACCTAACACCTCCTCCTCTGCCCTACTGAAATAAGAAACAAAGTAATCTCATCTCAGAAGGTGTCTAGCCTTTGAGCCTGACTTTGATCCTACCATGACTAATCAAAAACCAGCTAGTGCTTCTCAATTTTTGACAAAATAATTAACTGCCAGCTATGAGCATTTTCTCGTGCATGCCACTCAAACCTCATGTCCTACATCCATTTAACTGACAATTTAAAAAAAAGACTGAAAGTATCTTGTTGGGTGTGACATCTCTTTGATCCCTTATCTGTAATTTGTTAGGGCATACACTACAACGAACAATTACCGATATTTTGTTTTTAAATTTGATTTTTAAAGAGTTTTATTCAGACAGAGTGACCTTCATGTAAGAGCATGAAAAAAGAATGAGGACATTTATTGGAGAAGAGTTGAGCAGTCTGTGCTCTCTCATTTCTCTCTACCCTACTAAGTCCTGCTAATAAAAGAGACACACAGAAGTTCTCGCATAAGGTAATTATCCCAGTAGTACTGAACAGGAGAACTAAGTTATTAAGGAAATACACACATATTGAGGAGAAGGAAGTGAAAAGCTAGCAGAAAAAAGAATGAAAACTGTACAAAGCGCCTTGCTTTTCAATCAAGAATAGTAGGAAATAAAAGATTAACTTCTGACAGATGAAGGAACGATAAAAAAAAAAACACTTCAGAAAAATTATCTTTAACCAAACATTAGTACTTACTCTGCTTTTGACATCCTTTAGTTTGGGGAGTATTTCCAAACCAAACCCATCAGCTTGACCTCGAGTCCTATTCCCTCCATTCATATAATTTCCAAAAGCCAGAATCAAACCCAAAATTTCCTTTACACTTTTCATGCTCAGCAAAGCCTGGAAAATGGATACTGGACTGTAAATTCGGTTGGCACAAAAATTCTCATTGCTAATATAAATTTTTTTTCTCACTTTATTTTTGCTAAGGTTTTCTTCCTGTCTTCTTCCCATTTTTACCTTTGTAGGTAAGGGAAGCTGAAGCTCGTATAATAATCAAAACTTTAAGAGAAACTTTTTTTAGACTGTATCTCCCTAACATAACATGTTTAATGTAATCCATACAACGCAAATTATATGGCATCAAATGCTATGTCAAAGCCAAAAAGATTGATGGAAGATTTCTAAACATTCTCAGAAGATTTCAAAAATCTTACAGACAAGGAGGTAGGTTATCATGAGTTTGCATAATGCACAGTCAAATGCAGACATGTTATTTTTGCTGCCACCAGGTTAGACTCAGCCTGTCACTCAGTCCGCTTCTCATGGGTCTGAAAATTCACATTCCTGAATCCATACTTAATCCAGATATAGGAGGGCTAAGGACTAACTAATTACATGCCTTACAACAGAAAACAGCATGGAACTAGTGAATTATTTTCAGTTACATATAAAGACATCTGTAAGTTGACAATCAGGAGCCACAGGCATAATTCTTAACTATGTAGCTTTATACACTGGATTAATCAGTTTCACTGTGAACTTGTCATAAGTGAACTGAAGGCAATATGGCTTTCTCCATCTCATACAACACTGATTCTTTATTTATGCCTCTTTTGGAATGGAAAAAATAAGTAACTGTTTCTATTGCAAAGAAATCTAAAGGGGTTGTGCATGGGTACTCTGTCAAAGCAAAGTTAATCAAAAACTAATCTTCAAATTAGAAAAAAAAAAACAAACTACTTTTCTGGTTAGAATGTTAGACCTTTAGGCCACTATTTAATTTCTCTCCTAATTTTCACCTTGTTCTACTTTTCATAATTTATTTGTTAAAATTTAAAAGTCTTGTCCTTAGTCTTTCATAGTGTGGAAATATTAGGTAGAGCTTTGTCTCATGCTAAAAATTCTGCTGTATCAGGGTTACCAGAAATTAATTGATGCCTAAGGAAAGTAATAAGCTAATGAACATGACAAGCATCTATTGGCATCAAAAAGCAGTTTGCAAGGCCCTGTACTAAGCTTGTCTTGTACTTAATTCTTAGTTTATAGAGATTATCTATTACACTAATTAATATGCAAATTAATAAAAATCTACCATTTAAATACAAATAAATTTCTACATACTCTATGGGGCATCACATGCAATTCACTTTCCTGCTTTCCTCTTCTTTTTGTTCTTTTAAGCAGCTAAAAATTTTAAGCAGTTAAAAATTTTAGTTTTATTTCCTAAAAAGCCAGTAAGCATGACTAAGATTCCTCACTTAAGAAGCACAAATACTCTAAAATACATTTAATTTAGCTTTCATTAGGACTTACCTTGGAAACACGGGTCACGATATCTACTTTCCGGTGCACTGATGTTATCCCTTCAGAGAAAACTGACTGGAAGATAATACACTGAGCTCGTTCTGCAAAGTTGGGGATTTGAGACAACTCATAGAGAAATCTGTGGGGAAAAAAGTACTATTAACAAATCTTTATAATTCTTCTCAGTGGGGCATATAATGGATCAAAGCCTGCAGTATCATGAAATATACATGCATTCTTTCCTATTTGAATCAAATCTGACAGAATTTAAAATTATTATACACTTTATGCTAAGAATGCATTAAAAGTACTATTAATATCAAGAAAAAGGCAAGACATTAATCATTATCATATCAGTGCATTAACTATCATAGGTGCACAGTAATAAACAGAAGAATCTCAAACCCAAATCAATCACTGAAAAAAAAAGGAAAATCTGCACAGCACTACCTACATACTAATTTATGCAGTTTTGTTTCCCTTAAAAATGTGCTCAGGAATTCAGAACACAGTATATTCCTACAAATTTATTTTGTAATATAAAATATCTGCCGACAGCTTTCTTCTGATTCTCAAGATCAATTTTCTTTTTCCATTTGCACCACACTTTCTACCATATAGCATCAAGTTCTATGGGAATACACCTAGCTGTGTATTTAGCTCTAAAATACTTGCAGAGCGTATCTGCCTTCAGTCACTGTTCAGCAAAGTTACCAAGTCTTCATCTGCTCTACATCTGTCCTCACAGGTACATATTCCTCATGACTCTATTGTAGCTTTTTGTCTTTTAACTCTTTGGTAAATGTAAATAAATAGAGGCATATTCAACAACCGTAGTTCAGACCTCACAAAATTAAAGCATCCCAAAGACATGAGTAATTCCTCCCTTTTCATCAATTTAAAATATAAGAGCTTGGCTAATAATACAAGAAGCTTTAGCATTTCTCATCATAACAATATATAATAACAATAATTTGCTGTTGGGTTTTGAATTCAAGATTTCAGATATACACAAACTTTCTTGAAATCCAGAAGCAAGCTTGTCTTTTGCTCCAAGATCACATTAGCATGATTTTTCTAATCTCTGCAGATATCCTTGGATTCTCCTTAATGCAATGCCCTACATATTTTCTCTACCTCACTGAATGATGAGAACTTCAGTATTCAATTTGTCAGCTCGAATTCTTCTTAACTTTATTTTAATTATTTAAGCCAATACACCCGATTTTTTCAAATTATTTCTTTTTCACAATAAATAATATCAGTATGTTTAAATTTGTTTTATACATTTCTCATGCATGCTAGGCTTTGCTGAGTACACAGTGATTGTTTAAAAAAATCAGCAGAATTCACCTGTGGCTGGTGCGAAATACTATGTTTTAACTGGAATACCATTTTTTTGTTTCTTTTTCTTTCTTTTTCTTTTTCGTCTGATGAAAAAACCTATTGTGAGAGAAGGATCAGGGAGGCCCAGCTTGGCTCTTAGACTTAAGAAGTGGGAAAAAAGAAATGCCAAGCTGGTATTAATAAAAATGCTTCCTATTGGGAATGAATGGTATTGCCAGGAAAAAAAAAGAGGGTATTTTGCACTTTGTGTGAGAGAAACAAAGGAAAGAAAAACCAAACTGCTTCATTAAAGTTCTAACATACATACAATTAAAAAGTTTAAATTTAAGAAGTCAAATGACACATATCCTTGCCCTCCTGTGAAAAGAGAACTATTTCCCACACGGCTGACTATCAAATACAATGTCATTGTGCTGAGAGTTAAAAGAGCATCAGCATAAAAAGAGGATTCCGGAATTCAGAGTATCCAAAGTAAATATCCAGACAGGACCCTTACAACTGAAATCTGTCACAAAAAGGAATCTTAGAGTCTACAAATGTAACTACTAAACAAAAAGTCATAGCATGAAACTATGGCTGTCACAAATAAACCACCAATTCAGATGGACAAAACTTTAGAAGAGAAGGAAACATTATTATTTCAATTTTACCCTGAGATAAGTACAATTTCAACTTAAAATAATGATCATGTGGTTGTGACATAGCTTTTGGATGGGTTTCTCATTACTACAATTCTGATGGCCTAAAATAAACATAAAAAATATGCTGTTCATCTCCATGAGGTACATCATACTCTTCTCCTTCAGAAACCGTGAATAAAAATTGCATTTACTTGAAAACTCCTTTAGCCTACCAGAATCTGGTAGTTAAGGACTTGAGAGAACTTTCAAGCCAGACATAATGTTATGGTGTTAATGTAAGTGAGCATTCTTGCAGGAGATGGACAAGAAAGACTAATTCTACGGAGTTAAACTAATTTTCAGATCACATTTATCTGCATTTGAAGAATGTAAAATTTAGAAACAAATTTTTGGGAAAAAGGTATATCTAATCCTGCAGCTTCTAAGTACGACAGCAGGATTTAAACTGAAGTCCAAGCAGAACTGTCTTCAAAGAGAAGCAGGTGGCATTACTGGGACAGTGATTATAAATCGGTCCCAATTTCCTGAAACAAACTACATTCAAACCAGTATCATATTTTGTTACTATTTCCTTTATTAGTACTTATTTCACATTGGAGAGGCCTACACAGGCAATATACTACAACTAAATGGGGTCTCTTGGAAACTAGCTACAGCATCTGTATCCTGCTAGCACAGCCCCAAACTGTTGCCAGTGTTGCATATAAATCTTTACCATGGCAATTAATATTAGCATTTTAACAGCTATTATCATGAAGCATAATTTAGGGGGCTATCGTTATGTTGCTGTCATAGAATCTGTGCCAAATTTAACAGACAAGCAAGACAAATAAAAATCATGTGTGTGAAGAACATCAGTGATACCACTAAAGCCTTTTATTTGTCTGGTAATCCAAGCACATAAGGGTTTCCTTCAGACTTTAGTGAACTCAAATCAAAGGTTTCACTGTATGAATGACCACTGTTAGTATGTGCAACCATTTGATAAATTATTTAATTTACACTTTTGTTCTGATCTCGTTAAAGGCAATACATGAGGCTTATGCCCCACAGCAAATATTTTTAATCACATAGAAATTTAGCACTTTTCCGTCTTTAATCTTTTATGGAGCTAGTAAGTAAAGCACAGCTCCGACAAATCTCCAGTTCTGCAGGTAGGTTGACTTAGAGGCTGACTGAGACAGCAAAGCCAGGAGCACATGATCTACACGATCTGAGTTTTCAGAAAGCACATTATATTATTTTGAAGGTCCAATAAAACTTACAGAAGTGCATAAAGCAAATTGTTTTCCCCTTAATCTACCTTTTAAAAAGCTAGTTTTCTTAACCTATGTAGTTTGATTATAGGGTAAAAATGGGATACTGAAGACTTGCAGAAAGAGCACCAAGTAATAATTGATTAAAAAAATAGCTTTTGTCTTTGGTACGGCCATTTCACTCTGAACCACCAGGCATAACTGCTTTATTTACAGTTCTTAATTATGGAACAATGATAGTATAAATCCAACTTTGTATTTAATTAAGATTAACCTCTCTCCACTATAAGTTACAAAAAAGACAACCTCCTATAACCCTAGAGCTCTACAAGACTCGTACTCTGCAGAAGACAAAATGCATGCATATTTATTTAACTTGGACATACAGCAAACAGGCTGCCAGAAATTCAAGCTCTGGAAAACATCAGCTAGTCACACAATGTATCCTTATGCCCCAAGCCAAGGCAATGAAAGCCATGGATACAGGATGCAAAAGTAAGCTAATATATAAACTTTACAGTATATAAACTTTATAGTCTTCTTAAGACTTACTAAACAACAACCACTCTTCATCAAGAGTAAGATAACAGCCTTATCTCCTATACTAGCCTATTTCTAGCGTGCAGTCACAAATCAGTATTTAGCTGCCTCATGTAAGGAGAAAAAGAAAAAATAATCTGTTCTTCAGCACTAACATTATAATGGGAAAAAAAGGTACGAAAATACAGTAATTCTGACATTAACAAATCATATACTATCTCTATTTCAGTTCTTTCTCCCCCTACCCTTTCTTACACCAGAGACAGCAGAAAAGACAAGAACAGACAAGATGGTAAAGGAAACAAGATGTCAGAGAGGCCTCTGGGAAGGAAGAATTGAAGAGGATAAGACTACAAAAGGAAGTAGCAGGAGACAAAAAACACTTGTAGGCCAACATCTGAAACCAAATGTATACAAAAAAATAAAATTCAGGATTACCATTCTGTTCATAAATTCTTGAGGATTCTTTCACATTGCTCTAAGGTGTATTACAACAGAAAGAGCAACATTTAAGTTTTTCATCCTAACAGCTGTCACTGGTCACAACAGTTGCAGGAGAGGAACTGTGGCATCATAGGTCCTCAGTGAACTTGACCACAGAGTGTACAAGGTGTTTGGCCAAAAGATCAACCCAAACCCTCTGTTATGCAGCTCTTTTAAATAATTAACAACCAAAATCAGTCTGGCCCTGCCTCATGTAATGTTAATTTAGCCACAAATTCTCTAAGGGAAGAATAAACCTTTTACAAATGTGAGAACGGGAACAAAAATTCTTACTGATTCAAGGCTATGTGTTTTTTCAATTCTGGTGGTAAAAACTGATGTAGTAAACTCTGTCATGTCTGAAAAAATGTTTTGTGATAAGGGAAAACTTTTCATCACGCCTTGAAATACACAAAGTTTATAATTTTAGAAAAGCTCATAATTACCAAAATTATGTACCAAAACTGCTTTCAACATATAACCAAAGGACTACATTCTATAATGACAAACTATTAAAAAAATAATCTTACTGTTCTGGTTTATCCAGAAGCTTCAGTTCTTCCTCTTTTGAAGTCTGATAATATTGCTTGATTTTCTCCAGTTCATCCTTTTGTGCTCTCTGAGTGAATTAATATAAACTAATTAGTTACTAATTAATAATAAATTACTACTTTACCTGTTTGCCTGCAAGCAGCAATTATGTTTTTTTCACTGAGCAACATTCAGACTATGCAAAACAGCAATGCTTAAAGATCTGTGATAAATTCCTTCAGTGCCTTATACGCCATTTACTACACAGGACCATCCCCAAGAGTCACACCATGTGCCCAGGAGTATTGCCCAAATACTTCTTGAACTTTGTCAGGTTGATTCTGTGACCACTTCTCTGGGGAGCCTGTTCCAGTGCCCAAACACCCTCTGGGTGAAGAACCTTTCCCTAATACCTAACCTAAATGTCCCCTGACACAACTTCAGGCCATTCCCTCAGGTCCTATCACCATTACCACAAAGAGATCTTCCCCTCATGAAGAAGCTGCAAGCAGCTATGAGGTCTTCCCTCAGTCTCCTCCAGGTTGACAGGCCAAGTGACCTCGGCTTCTCCTTGCATGTCTTCCCCTCCAGACCCTTCCTCATCTTCATGGCCCACCTTTGGATGCTCTCTAACGCTTTTTATCTTTTTCATACTGTGGCTCTCAGAAGTGCCCCCAGCACTTGAGGTAAGGCCACCCCAGCTCAGAGCAGAGCAGGACAATCCCCTCCCTTGCCCAGCTGGTCATGCTGTGCCTGATGAACCCCAGGACAGGGCTGGCCCTCCTGGCTGCCAGGGCACTGCTGAATCATGTTCAACTTGCCATGGACCAGGACCCCCAGGTCCCTCTCCACACAGCTTATCTCCCATGTTTCATTCCCCAGAGCTGCCAAGACCCAGGTGCAGAATCTGTCACTTGTCTTATTTAAACTTCAGGTGGTTAGTGATTGCACAACCCTCTGATTTTTCAAGGCCTCTCTGCCTTCAAGGGAGTCAATGGCTCCTCTAAATTCAGGATCATCATCAAACTTACCTAATACACATTCCAATCCTGTGTCCAAGTGGTTAATGAAGATGTTGAAAAGCATGGGGCTTAGGATAGAGCCCTGCAGAATCCCACTAATGACAGGTCACCAGTCTGATGTCACCCCCTTCACTATAACCCTTTGCACCTGACCCAAGAACCCATCACATCATGTGTTTATCCAGCTGTGCGATGGGCATTTTATCCAACAGGATACTGTGAGAGACAGCATCAACATCTTTACCAAAATCCAGTAAGATTAGATCAACTGGCTTCCTTTGGTCACAGAATCACCAAATATGCTGAGCTGAAAGGGACCATCAGGATCACTGAGCACAACTCCTGCCCCTGCACAGGACACCCCAAGAATCACACCATGTGCCTGAGAGCATTGCCCAAACAATTCCAGTTGACCGGGACCCGTCCAGATTCACAACAGCATTCAAAAATCATCAGAAAAGGCCTCATAATGACATCACCTAGCTCTTTGAATATTCTTGTATGAATTCCATCAGGCACAATAGACATATAGGGATCCAGCTGGACCAGCACATCCATACAAGGTCAGAGTTGACTGAGAGTCGATCGATCTCACAGTCATGATCATCCAGCTCAGGCTACTGGGAGCTGTTCAGCCCATCATCAGTGTTGAACACAAAGGCAAAGAAAGCATTAGACATCTCTTTGTCTCTGTCCCTGTTTGTGAAATGGCCATCTCCATCTTGTAACCAGCTGATGTTATTTTTATACTGCCTTTTGCCATTAACATATTTAAAATACCTCCTTTTATTGTCCCCCACAGTTCCATCCAGCTTCAACTCCAACTGAGTTCTGGCTGCACAAATTTTCTCCCTAGAGCGGCAAGCAGCATCTCTGTATTCCTCCCACATCAGCTGACCTTGCTTCCACTGGGCATATACCTTCTTTTTTTGCCTTGGCTCCAAAAGAAGATCCCAGCTCAGCCAAGGCAACCTTTTGCTTCATCTGTTTGAATTCTTACATTTAGGAATTGCCTGCTCCTGTGCCCTTCATGAGGTGGTGTTTGAAAATTAATCTGCACTGATGGACCCCAGAACCTCCATAAGCATTTTCTCACGGGATCTTACTCACTAGTTTCCTGAGCAGCCTAAAGTCTGCATCACCACATACTTTGGTGATTAACTACATTTTTACCCCATTTACCCCTTTACTTACATTTTCATATAGGGCTTCCAGAGTCTCCAGATCTACTACGGAGTCATCAACACACAATATAGCTGTATAGAATACAAACACAAATAAGACACTGCAAAACATAAATTAAGATTTCAATTCTTTTTCCTGCAAAATGTACCAAAGAGTTCTAACCTAGACACAGGACATATATGTATCCAGTTAATATATTTTTATTTTCAGCATTCTATTTTTGTTCTGATGTCAAATCACAGCACTCCTGCAAGAACGTTCTATAAACTCTGTCTCAGGAGAATAGAGTTCTATTTTTTCTCTCCAATATAATCAGCAGTCAAAGATGTGACCAGTCAAGTAGCCAGTTGATTGTGTAGCTGGCCAGGCAGGAGAACATGAGAACAACTGATACCAGACAACAAACAGCAGAGATTTCATGTTAGCTTAGAAGGCTGGAGAAGAAGGAATTGAGAGCGAGGGTATTTAAGTCTCCTTGTGTGCATGGGAAATCAGCAAGATATGCTTGTCTAGGTGCTAAGCAATCTTGGTAAGTAGACAAACTTTCAAAGTTTGCAAGTTATAAAATTGCAAGCACAAAAGATTGTGCTACAGTTTTTAAGTTATCTTCAGCAAGTTCACATTTAAGTTAGCTTTATCCAATAAAAAACTATCCACATGACAATTTACAGATAAATACTTTTCAACACCACACAGACACACATGAAGCATACTCTTCAGTGATTAATTATCCTTCATTACTTAAAATGAGAAGTCTCAAAATGTTTCCTATCTTAGTTCCAAATATTACTATGTCTGGAATATACAACATAGGTGCTTCCAACATTTGCAAATCCCATTACAATTTAAGCCATGTATTGGAACTCTTCTGAAAACTGAATGGGATTGCTTCATGATGCTTTCTAACATACTCTAATGTTAAATTCCAGTAAGCTGAGAGATGCACAATGCAATGGAAGTAACCCTGGATGTTTAAAATTTCTGAAACCAGCTCTTCCTCAAGATTCATAAGGGGACTAGGCACAATTTTTGAACTCATGACTTATGCCTATATATTACTGAGAACATTAATCCCAAAAGAATCAAGCACACAACCAGTGAAATATCATTAGCTACTATCTGATGACTTTTAATTCAACTGCATTATATTTCCTCAGATTATCCTCGACTGCTTATGAATTTAGAGGATTTTAAAAGCTCTTGCTGCATTTGCAATTCATGTTTGAAAGGGGAACGGCACACATCTTTAAATAATTATTTAAAAGTAATAAGCTTTCGCCTGCTCTACCACCTACCCCATGATTTTACATTGTGAAATTAACCAGCAGGCTAGTAAATCTTCTCTGTGGCAGGCTAATTAATTTTATTAAAAGGTCTAGTGACATTTAGAATGCTTTAAAATTCTGCCTGTCAATTATTATTTCATCTGTTGACATCACACCTAAGTTAGAAGTAAAGAATTACACAGAAGACAGTACCAATGGAAAAAGCAGTATTTCCAACCATTTATGTCTTACTGGGAAGATTCAAAACCCTCAAGACTGTAACCAGATGTAAATCCTGAACCACTGAGGTTGACAAAAATCTTTTAAAGAAGAAGAAAAATTAAAGAAATTAAAGTTTAAAGAAAAATCCATAGGCTTTGAATTTATGAGATTATCTCTTATCTCCTGCAAGACAGTTCCAAGAGTTGCACTACCTTCTGTATCATCCAAGAGAATTTCAGAAGAACCTAAGAGATATAAAATGTCTTGGAAAATTGGTTTCACAGTCCAATATATTTAATTGTTAAGATTAACAATATGCATATTGAGTTTAGAAACTTCCCCTTGTGGTTTAACTTTTATCCTATTTTAGCATGTTCTGAAATCTGCTTACAAGGAGAAATTTACTTGTCCAGACCAATCTACAAAAAGCAACTTATTGGAGGCAATTTAAACTTGTGCTAGAAATGCAAAGCATGTAATTATCAGTCAAATTTTTACGTACACATCTATTATGATGACAGAAAGCAGTCTGATAAAAACCCACTTCAATAAGAATATCGAGAGTTACACACCTAGCTGAATATTTCAGCCAGATATTTGTCACCAAAATGGCCCTATAATCACAAAGTGGTTTTTATGCTCTGTTATGTTATCTACGTTTCTGTACTCAACATCAGATCTAACAAATCATCGTTTTGAAGTGACATGATAAAACAAAAAGTGTTTGTGATAAAACTAATGAAACACAATCTGCTAAACCCGATTTTTAATAGAATTAATAATTATCAACTCTAAGAGATATTGACATGAATTATTTTCTCTCTTGGAGAGAGCATGTGATTGTATAAAAGTACTCAGAAATTATTTTCTGATTTACTTCCTATACAATCTGTACTGCTATTATTGGCAATGCATAGACAGACAATTGCAGTTAAAAATCAAGCCATACAGCTGGACAACTTAGGATAACAATGTTTGTAGAGACACATTCCCAGTAAGTCAGAAGTACTGCCAAAATCCACATAACCTCTTTTATTTCATCTTATCTTAGCCCTTCTTTCTTTCATTCAAAGTGATTGAACTGAATGCCATGCACATTTGGAGCAGAAGACAAAAATGAAAACATGCAAATTTATGAAGACTGGCCCATTTTTTGAAAAAAAAACCAACAACCCCCCCCCCCATTAATTTTGAAAAGCTGGGAGAAATCCCCAAATTCACAGGTGTCTTCATATTCTTCCTATTCTTAAAATATGGCATGTGCAATACATACACAGTATTTTGTATAAATTAGCTTGAATTGGTGCAGTTTAAAAAAACCCATTGCACTAGATCAAATAAAATAATTATTTTGTTTTTTACTTAAAGTAACAAAAGCATTTTAATTTTCTATGAAAAACAAAACCCACTTTTAATCATATGTATATTAACTTCATCAAAATTAATACAAACCTTGGTATGTTTTTCAAAATGCTTTTCCTGATAGAGCAAATTTATGATACTTTACTGCATTAAATCTCACTATATCCGGCTTATATAAGTAATATAGGTGAAGTATCATAAATCTACAAAAGAGGCTCCAAAACAATTAATAGCTATTACAATATCAATCATCATCGGTGGTTTTTACTTTCATCTTGCTTTCTAGTTAGCTGTCTTCCTTACACTGTCAGTTCAGTTAGAATATTTCACCTACACCTCACAATATGTCAAAAGGAAGTAGACTCACGCTGTGAAAAGCTGGTAATTTTATTGGGTTCCTCTACCTTTAAAAAATCTGTTACTTGGCCAAGTCTGGTTTCTGAGATCCTTTTTTGCAGGGAAATTGAGGCAAACATTTTTATGTTGCCTATGGTGTCTGCTCACAAGAAGAAGAATTTATATACACAAGGATCATTAGTGCAGGGTTGCACCCATTAGGATATAATAACCGTCAGCTAGGACAAAAAACAGATCAGCATCATGCATTCAAACTAACAGGCACACATAAAAATACTTGCCAGCTACGTTTCACATACTAAGAGCATTGCTCTGAATATAAACTTACACCAAAGGTTTTTAACATACTAACTTCTAGAAAATGAATCAAACAGATTCCCTGCTGCACATATTCCGATCAATTAAAAAATGTAAATCCAAAAAAAGCCAAGAATTTAAAGCATACTGTGTGCAGTCTACATACAACTTTAGAACTTAGGGCTTAAATATGAAAAATATACTTACCTCCTCTAAATCAGCTTAAATACCAACAGTGTTAAGGCTGAATCTGATATACAGCCTCACTCTTACTAAACACATTTTAGTTAAATCAGGATTTAAGTCCTGCTGGCTGAGCTTACATATACTTACAAGTATCAAACAATTTAATATAACTATTAGACTATGAAATATGAAGAAATCACCTTAACTGCTCCCAGATAAAAAAACAAAAGTATATTATTTAAATAAAAGGAGCTGGCCAAAGCTACATTTATTTGACCTGGAAGTACTTAGTTGTTTTATGTACTGCATTCTGCTGAGTAAGGCTTGATTTCATGGGGAACATGCAGCTCATCATTGGGAAATTTAAATAGAATTGTGACTGACCTAGTCAATTAGACAATGACTGTTAAGTACTTGGCAAAACTGCCTGTAATATCCAAATCCCTTTGGTTTACTACTGACAAACTGATACATTATCAACTTATTTAAAGGTTTTCTCCAGTAATAACTGCCATGCAACACAAAAAAATTATATGTAATTATGGGCACTGGGCACAGTGGAGGTTTAGAAGACTAAGAAAGCTTGAATCCTGCAACAAGTCATGAACAAATGATTCTGGCACTAATGTTAACCTACCCACGTGCAACGGATGTCCAAAACAGATCCATACAAATGTATCTTGTGAATTTTCCCAAAAAAGAGAAAAACATTTAATTTTAAATAAAATTGTTTCCCAACTTCTGAGATGGGTATGAACCTATCTTCATGCATAGTATACAGAATATATAGAATACATACATGTAATATTTTGGGTAGGTGGGAAAGTCATACGAGTTTGGAGCAATAGTTTAGATGTGCCATAAGGCAAAACTTGCACTAAGACAAAGCAAACCAATTTATATACCTTCCATGGGCTTTTATTAGAGCAATCCCAGGACGATTAGAAATACTGAATCAGAATGGTTATTAGAATGATCATCAGTCTGGCTGGGTTAATCTACAGTTCACATTCTTCCAATTTTTTACTCCCATATGCTGACAATGAAGGGGAAATCATGAAGTTGAAGGAAACCAGTCAGACACTTCACTTTTAGCATTAGAAATCATCTCTACGCTAAGGATAAATGTCAAGTTCTCCCCTTTTTCATACAGGCTATATTCTGTCAGTATTGTAGTGCTACAGCAGAGCTACTATGGCTTTGGTAAGTATAGCAGCAAAGCCTGCAGCTGTTCTGCGAGGAGTCACACTGCACCTTACTACCACAAAGAGTACAATAAGCTGTAACTGTGCATCTGATGTCATCTACCATACCCCAAAGATTTTGTCCCACGGAACATATACCAGCACATATACCATCTAGCTAACGTGCTCTGACAGCCATTAGGGATATTTGACAGTGAAATATTTCCCCAATGTACTTCTTCTGGTACCCTACAATTTTAGTGACAAAATGCAGGTACTCTGAAGGTTGGGAGGGATTGGGGAGAATCACTCTTTTGAATATAGGTATCTACATTTTATCTACATCCCATTTTCTGTAACTAAAAGTTTTTCATCTGGGCTGCCCCACAATTTTGCCAGTTAACTATTGAACAAGAATCAGTAGCTCATGGAAAGCCAGCACAGATGACATACACTGCAGAAAGGAGTATTATTATGTGTTTTCCAGTGCACTGCTGTTGCCAGCTACTATTTTGGAACTGCCTCAGTGAGTGGAATGTTGCCCTGTAAAAAGCTGGGACAAGGACCCACATAGTATTTTCACAGCTATGATCAGCATTTTCCATTACAAACAAAACTGAAACACCTCACTATGGAGCGAATTGTAGTATTTCAACAGCAAAGCCTCACAAATAGTGTTGATGCACAAGTTTCTCTCTCAAGTTGTAGTATTTCAGCAGAACAATGATAGGAAAGGACAGAAATGGATTGATATTAAATGGAGATTACTTCTCTAAGTGTGGACAATTAAAGCTTACCTAATAAGTGATCTCTGCTATTTCTCCTCTCTTTTTATAAAGATTTTTTAAAAATGCAGAGAAGAAGTCTTAAAAATAATCTCAAACCTATGCACAATTTGACTATTGCTATTTGCCTTTCCAATATACTGATCCTATACAGCCTACTGAGTACAGATTTTCTGCCTGCTTCTTCTGCTCAGGAAATGAGTAATATTAATAGTGGTCTAACAAACAACTTTATTGCCCTCACCAGTACCAGATTCACCAGTGTTCTAAGAACACTGAGGTACCTAGGATTTGTTCTCTCCCACTGAACAAAAAGCTGAGTATTAGGATAGATGCAGCATCACAACGTCAGCTTTCCCTGTGCATCATATAACAACAACACTACCCAAAATAATTATTTAGTTTTACGTTGTCTTCTCCTTAGACTATACTCAGAAGCAGTATGGATATAAATTTATCTGCAAAGGATGAACTTCATTCTCTTAAACAAACATATGTGGGAGATCGCCCTCCTGAAATGTGGTGGCTGGCGCATTATCAAATGCAAACTCAAACATCTGGATGCCAGATATGGACACTTGCTTGTTTTGCACTGCTGAGTTATCTACAGAATATACTGTGAAGTTATGTACTTTGATTTGAGAGGATAATCCTGTGGATGCAGAAATCTCACACTGTTTTAGAGGAGGCTGCAATTTTTCTTGTGGCTACTCTTTTGTCTTCTCTACAAACAGGGCAGTTTATGTGAGAATTTCTCTACTTGTATTCTATAACTGCTACCTAAGGTAGACTAGCCAATACACCATACATAGACAGTACATTCATTTGTATATGACTTTACAATAAATATGGTCATAAAAGCTTGAAATAAAAATCTGATTTTTATTTTCACTTTTGCTTCAGGTTTCTATATTCTCTGCTGTCAGTGGTCAAAGGCTATTAACTTTTCCCTGTTTTTCACATACTGTGAAAATTGGTATGAAAAAAGAGATGAGTGCTTAATTTGTATATTCTTAGAGGTAGGTCTTTGCAACTTTGCTTATTAAAAAAAAAAAAAAGGTTGATATTCATGGCCCAATAGTTACATGCTTTTTTGGTTAGGCGTCATGTGCCACTTAGCCTATTGCGAAGTTTCTTCATCCAGGACATTGATTACAGCAGTCTTCAAATAATTTGTCTGCTGACAGGCAGGACTGGCCACAGATTTAAATTACACTAAATACTATGGAATAAACAGACTAAAAGAGAAACAATAATTCTACTGTTGTCTTCAGAGTAAGATACATTTCTAAATGTCCTCTCTACAGAACAATGTTTTTCCCTGAGTCTTGTGAACTAGCTTGTCACCCTAGATAGTCTCTGAACACAGATTTTGATTAAAATGAGTCAGACTGTTTTGTATGTTTTTTTAAAAGTTCCACTAATGGTATTCCCAAATCCTGATGGTAGCTCCTAGCTGTTCCATAAGCAAGAGGCGGCATATTCTATTGCTGCCTTGAGCAACACAAGTGGTGACAGGCCAGTCATTTGCTACCTCAGACAAGAAAGGGCGATGAGTTCTGAACTTTTCTTCAGCGACAGCACTTGTTTTGGTGTCTTTCTTCTACCAACACTCCAATTTTCATTAAACTTGTAGGACTACATTAGCCATGTCTACAACTGCAAGTCTTTAGAAATGGATTTGTAGACAGCAACAGTTCAGACTATACATGTTTCAGGGAGTTTTAACCATCTTTGATCTGATCCTGGGGAATTTAGAGACTACTATACAGGGAGACTGATGGCATGCTCTTAAAGCGTATCTTCTCATTTAATTTGATTGCGAAGGGTGTTTGTGCACTCTGAGACTGCTCTGCATTGCTCTGCAATGCAAACACAGCAAAGGGGACAACTGGTACATGTGATTCAAAAGTGCACTGCTGACTCAAGCTAAAAATGCTACTGTATATATACCCAAGTATTTGGGTCATTATGCTCTCCTAGATTTGGTATAAATTGGCCAGATTTCAAAAGCTACACAAGTACAGCAAACAACTGAGAGAGATAGAGATGCTCTATTTTAGTAGAACATCATGGCATGGAAAATAAAAAGAAAACCCATCTCTGAATATCCTTAAGAACATTACCCAGTTTTTGTAATAAAGCTTCTATCCTATCCCTATGTTGCTGACGCTTCTGCCAGCAAATTATTCAGACCTTTAGTAATAGCAGTTTTTTTTCCATCTCATTCTGATACCTTTCACACAATACTGGCAGGCACAAAGTTATTCCTTCTTTTCCTTATTCCTCTGCATCCCAAGAGACATCTGTAAGCCCTCGTGCTTTTAAAGCGCTAGATGCTCAAAGGCTCTTTTGAAATTAATAATAATCAATGCCAGCAGCATCTCAACACCCTGCCCAGTATTTGCATGTGATGGAGGGAAAACAATAGCAAAAAAGGAGACATCAACTTGAGTTGTTCCAGCAGTTGTTTTAAATGGTGAATATTTTCCTTTTCTTAATGTGAAAAAGAAATAAACAATATCCTTAAACAATATCTTTTTAAATCCAGAACATAAGCAGACTCTCAATTACCCCAGTGTTCTGAAAAATCTGTATTTCTCTACAGTTGTATTGGCAAACTCGAATAATTTCTACCAGTAATGGAATTTACAACTGACTAGCCCCATGCTTTGAAAAATGCCATCCAGTAATTCTCTTTCTGATTCTTACGTGGTAACATCAGTTTGGGATGTACTTCTTATACTGTTAATGAAACAAAATGTAAATATTAAAAAATACTGACTGCCTATTTGAAGCCTAAAAGATTTATGTGTAAGCCCTCCATTTAATTCCTGTTGGTGGATGACTTGCTTTAGAAAAAGCAGGGAACTGCAGGGGAGGAATATGAAAACACTGTACTGAAAGTGTTATGCTAACTGTAAAGGTACAGAAGGAGTTGTACCTAAATTCAGTTCTAGTTTTTAGGTGAAACTTTTACATATACTGGAATATTTTAGAAGAATGATTCTTCCGGTAGTTTAGGAGACTATATTCAAAACACATTCTGCACTGTCAGAAATTATCTAAGGGCTATGATAATTTATCCACACAAGTACAATACATTAAGTGTAAAAAACACTTACCTTGTTGAATATCCTTCATCTCCAAGTGCAAACTTGATATTAAAATTCCTACAGTTTGAGACCGTTTTCCATCCAGCAATTTGATAATCTAGAAAAATGATGCAAAATGATCTGAGATTCATGGGGACACTCTACAAAAGATTCAGTCACTCTTATAATAGAAGCTAATTTGTGAATTGACTTCAATATTTCTCCAAACATCAAACCCTTTTATTAACTAAATGTGGTAGTAACATCTTCATCTTATCTCTGTGCTCTGCACCTTAACAAATGAATCGTGAGACTGAATTCTCACCAGGTCTACTAAAGAACATCACCTCTTACTTGTAGGATACTATTACACAGGAAAAGAAAAAGGCACATCAAATATTTACTCTGGAATATGGCTCCCCCCGGCCCCCTTTTCCTTTAAATTATATTTAAGAACAATTAAAGACACTGAGTACATCAGAAGTTCCCTAGTTTGTCTGGCAGTTAACATTTCAGTATGAACAGGCTTGTCTATTTTTCAGCAAAGAATCAATTCCTGACCAAGAAGAATTGAAGAATTGTCTTTTTATGCGCTCTCAACACTACTTCTGGAACACTGGGCACTACTCAAAGTATTTCTTTTGGTCATGTCTGAATGTGCTTATTCCACCCTGTTGACACTCCACAGGGATTTCAGGATATTTTTCACATTTGGGTACAGATATTTGATAGTATAATACACTAACATTCAGACTGTAATACTTTCTGATGTCAGTTTAGGAGGAGAAGAAGAAAAAGGAGGAAGGGAAACCTTCATATTTTTTTGGCTGGTTGAAATTAGTTATAAAGAAGGGGATCAGTGTAGTTCAGATGTTAGAAATGTAAAAACCAAATTTCCCACAATGTCTAGGCTATTGGTATTTGTGATTTTGATTTATTTCATAAGGAACATAGGACAGGAGCACATCACAAAATACAATACAGACACAAGTTCTTCAAAAATACAAAACGTTGAAATCCATGCAGATTGTTTACTTCATAGTGTTGATGTACAAAAACTATTAAAAATACTACCTCCTATGCAAAATTAAAACTAATAGCTATGTTTTCCCTAAATTTATACTCTTAGTATTTGAATAATATTCAATCTATATTTCACCAAATTTAATTTTAATATTAATGGTGGCACCCATATTTCCATATTCAATAATAGTAAAAATTTAAAGCAATTGTTATCCCTTATTCCTGGAATACTTTTAATGATGCTCACATTAGAGACAGTTAACAGACAAAATCTATACTAACTCATAAAAATGTTTCCCACCTGTGTTTTAGTTCTTATCTAGAGTACTGAGATAAGAAAATACCTGCACAAGTTGGAACACACACTCTCTTCAAAAAAGATGTGATAGATATTTTAGGTCCCTCTTGTAGGTACTCAATAATAAACTTATGTTAAAGTAGATAGTGCATATTTTCTATCAAAATTTGAAAAAAATCTATCCTGAGAGTTTTTTCTGCCTATATGTACAGCACATATGATGGATACCAAGAAATTAATACTAAGGAAAGTGTTTTGTTCAAAGGACAAAGAATTCAGGCTCTTTATCTCCTGAGTACACAAGCAGAGAAGATGATTTTACTCCAAGTTACCTTAAATGAATGCTGTGGAAGCATCACATCCTGTTGACTGATTCTTCTGAGCAAATGTAAGTAACTGCTTGGTTTATTATGGTCATTTCTGAAGCTTTACATGAATTTGCTGAACTCTGCAGCACATTAACTTCTTACAGGGATAATTACAGGTTTGAGCAGTATGCAATTTGTATAGCATTCACTGACCCCCAAGTTGACCTTGTTCAGAGCAAATTCATAGGTTGTCATAAACCCCATTAGACATGCCTAGTTTGAGGCAAAACCTTTCCAGACTATAGCTGTTGCAGACAATATGACATTTGAAATCATTCCACTGAAGTATTTGTGCTTCTTACACCTTCTCCAGATATGATCAAACTAGCTCGCATCACTAAGCAAGACCTTCCGCTTAAACAATTTGTGAAAAAACCTCTTAAAGACAGCCCTGTAAAATTTTAAAAGTTAAATCAGAGATTAATGATTTAAAACGGCATCTGACTGTATGTTCACATGCATTTTAGACAAATGTACACATGGTCACAATTACCAGGCATCAAACTAGACACAGACTACCTGAAATAGCTTCAACCAAGTAACTGAAGGCTAATACTTTATTCATTAGGGTGCAAAAATGGAGGACCATGACAACAGAATAGCTTAAATTGAGCGTAAAACTACGTCAAACCCACAGTTACAATGCTAAGTATTATACTGGAATTTTGTCATAGATTTTTAGAATCAATGCGGAACTTGAGAGATTTTGCAGTTAAAAAATACAATCAGTAGTAAAACAGAGAATTAATTTTCAAAGAACTAATTTTGTCCCAAATGATGGTTATTCTGGCAAAGTCACAAAGGGGAATTATATATGTGTGTGAGTTCCAAATACAAAGAAGACACCAAAAAAATAAGCACTGTTTCAGTTCAGTAAAAACATAAGGGAAATAAAAGGAAAATTTGTAAAGACTACGTTGAACTATTTAGTCTATGCCTTTAAAAGACAAATCATTGATCACCTCTCAGCATACTGGGACTTGCTTGTAGCTGGCAGTGACAGGTAAGCAGCTACAACCCAGCTGATGCCAGCTGATGCTGCTGTGCCAGCTGGTGGGGTTTGCCAGCTGCCTGTTGCTTCTCCAGACTATGAATGTATTGTTGTAATGGATGCAGCATGTTCTGGCTTAGTGACAAAATTGTGAGTGCTGCTGATAATTCATTTACTTCACTGATCCAAAGCATTATTTGTTTTTTGTGTTTTTTCCCCCTGACTTTTTTTTAATGTTATTAAGTTAGCTGATATGCTGTACACAAGTGTCTCCTCTACATCTTTCAAATCTTTATAATCTAATTAAAAAGTGAAGATATACCAAAGCTTGAATACACTAATAAATTATTATGTCATTCCCATTAGAAGGTGTTTCTCTAATGTAGCCAGAAATGTATCTCATTAAATACTATACAACAGACTTTACTGTTTTGTCTAACTGCAATGCCTACATTCTGTCCAGGACACTTACTGGTGCTGAAATCTGAAGAGATTCAGTTTACTTTAGTGATTAAAAGCTAAATCGTTCCTCCTGGTGGTGCATGGATTCCTTCCATAATATTTAAATTTACTGAGAAAAGCCATAAGCTAAAAAGCTGTCCTGCATATTACAGCATTTCCCTCCATTCCCACTCACCAAATTCACAGCAAATCAACAGCCTGGACCCATGAGTAGATTGCTGAAACCCTGTTCAAACACAGAAATAATATGCTGCACAAGAAGCCAAAATATGCCCCTTAAGCCATTCTGCATAAGCACTCCAAGAGTTACCAATGAAATTTCAGAAGCTTAAGACTAGACATTATCTCTCATATTCCTACTCAAGGGAGAGCCAAATTTGACTATGTTTTCCTTAACATGGATGCGCCATATCTTTATATTTTTAAAAGTCTATTTACAATTTTATTAGCTTGAAAACACCACCACTTTTAGCCTTTTTCTAAAGCACATACAAATGGCAATTTATCAGGTTCAAATAGGAGGCATGAAATGAGCTAGTAAGAAACTTACTTCAATATCTTTACTCCTATCAGAACTGCAAAAATAAGACAAAAAATAGATATTCACCCTATGGATAATTTCTATATTCTACATGACTTCAGGGCTTTATGATAAACAAGGAATGCCAGTTACTTTTCTCAGCACAGCATAAAATATAAAAAGAAAGTGAGAGTGCCTCGGAAGAGCATGCACTAGCATTTTACTACTTCTGCTTAAGTCTGAACACTGTTTATTATCTTATGCAGACAGCTGAAGACAGTCATTGTGTTTCAACCCAACAAAGCTTCCAACATTTTCTGCAATATCTGCCCTTCTTGCAGAAACACAAAATTTATTAATTGTAATTCCTCATTTAGTTAGATGGACAAAAAACTTGCTGACAGGCATATCCCTTTCAGTTAAAAAAATGCAATTCACTCAAAATATTGACACTCTTCGTAAATGAGAACACATGTTAATAATTATGTGAAGTCTGTTAGAGATAATAGACAACAGAAAAGCCATTATCTTTAATGTCCTCCTGCGTCTTTGAAACTATAATCATTGCACTAAAGGGCCAAAAATGATTGATGGACTTTCATTTGGAGCATACACCTGACACAAATTACTTGACATTTACTCTTTTTTTTTTGTAAGATGAAGACAGAGTGGCATCACAAATATCCAACTATCCTGTTTCTTGAAAAAGTATAGAAAATACTTGAGTTTTCAAGGATAAATTAGTAACAAGTGCTCAAATATATTGGAAAAACTAATGCAACTTCAAAGTATGTGTTAAATCTAGTAATGGAGCTAAAAAATGCCCATGGAAAAAACTGCAGCAAAGAAATCTTTTTAAAATATCGCTTTTTCAAGATTACAGAGCATCATAGCTTAATACATAACGAATAATGTATTTTATTTATTGGATGCATATTCAGGTGCTAAGGGACTTTTTGTTTCCTTCCAATAATTTGAACTTTTCCTTCTGCAGACTCAACCACTTCAGAACTATAAAATAACTATGAAATAAATACCACTCCTTCTATATACTATTTATCCACCTAGAGTCTCTGGGAAAGTCAGGAATCATCTCTTCTCCATTTCATGGACTTCAACTCCAAACATTTACTGCATTACATTACTTCAGATAAGATTATAATGAATCTAAGCCTGAAATCAAAAATATTTTTTATGAGAGAAGAATTATATTTTTAATATTTAAATCTATTGCATGGTATTTTGCTCCAAAATTGAGACATAACCAATATATTCATCTAGCCAATAAATTCTCCCAACCAGAAAAAATTAATTCTATTCTCAAGTCTTAATATCGAAACCTCAGAATACTAATTTTTATCATTATCTACACAATACAGTAGAACATTAAATAAAAGATTGTATACATGCAGAGAAGAGAATAAGAGTTTCCTGAATTACTTCAGAGGCTGTTCAGTTGGAAGAAAACTCGAAGTTCTTCCAAAGGTGCTACATTTTCCAAAGGGCTGCCTGAGCAAGGAAACATGAGCAGCCACAGTTTGCAGAGCTTCTAAACCCAGATAAGCATTACCATTCAAACTTCAAGTCTTCAAGTATATACACGTGTACTAGAAAGGTACACCTGACTTTTGTTTAACCTATATTATTTTTACATTGTATCACTATCAAGTGAATGTACTCTATTTTTCCAAAGTAAGTTATTGTATTTCTAAAAATAAGTAAAATCAGCTTCTATGCAGTCCTTTAAGTTGTACTACCATTGCTGCTTAGAGTCTTAATTTCCCTTTCTTTCCTCCCTCACATACTTGCCAGAAGCCTCTAGAAATCAGACTAACCCAATAAGCCATTTCTCCTGGTATGAATGCAACAAATTTGGGAATCAGAAAGTGTTTCCATCCTTGAAAAAAGTATAGCCAGCTGTTTCAATCCATAGCACAATGGACAGAAAGTGGACTTTATGTCTTTTAATTGATTTACAGTGTCAAGATGTTGAAAAGGCACTCAAAATGTCATTCATGGCATTTCTGCACTTCAAGGCAGTTATCGATTATATGTGTACCACTCTAAACAAAATTTCCTAAAGATCTCCAAATACAGAAACACAATTTCCCTAGCCAAAATTTTTCTGCATTCCTTTGGTATCCTTGCTCTCAGAAAGCTTTTCATAATTTTTCTTTGCAGCAGCTGCATGCACTTGATTACACTTATAACTGTCCCAATCAACCCTCTCCTTTCTAGACTAAACAATCATAATAATTTGATTCTTTCCTTAGAGACTACTTCACTTTTCGTCATTCTCCCTCTCCTTGACTCTTTACAGTTAGAAAACTTTTAATGAAGGGTTGTAGTGCCTAAATCTAGATGCAGTTCTTAACTGAGACATGGCTGAGTAGTCTGCCTTGCAAGCAATACTTCTTGATCTATCAGAGTTCTTCTTTTCATTTTTAGTAGTACCATGATTTGAAAATTCATGTTTCTCTTGTGAGCCACTAAGATTTTCTGCTGAACTACTACCAGTCAGTTAGCCAGCTGTACCCCACCTTATTTTTTAAGTAGTTGAATATCCTTAATTATATTAACCTTGTGGCTAATTGCATTATCTTGGTGCTTATCTTTGTCTGGCAGACCTGATCTCAGATACATGAAAGCCTTCTGAAGGATCTGTTTCAGTACACTTGAAGCCTCTTGCAAATAGGTGGTGCCTGAAGAGTTGGTTATTCTGCTATCCAAGAAATAAGTGAAAATACCAAGGTAAATATAACCAGCAGGAAAGTCAACAGAGTCCTCGGTGTATTCTTCTGTTTTGACAGTGAGTATATATATGTAGGAATAGAAATATTATTGATGATATATTGAAAATTTATTGATATATTATTAATTTTATAAAATATATATTATATTATAATTATATAATATACATGTATAAATAAATATGTGTGGGTATATATATATATATATGTATATATATATATGAATGTTTCCTCAGAAGTTTACTTTTTGAGCATAACTTGCCAAATGGTACTAGAAAATAGACCAGGAGAGACCATTCCAATGGTTAATCACCCTTTCTGTGAAGAAATTCTTCCTGATGTCCAACCTAAACCTCCCCTGGTGCAGCTTATGTAGTACATTTAGACACTTCCAACTGAAAATAGCAGGCGTCTATCAGCTGTAAGTAAAAAAAACCCCACAGCATATGGTGAATTTTTTTAATCTGTGTTGCAATACAGTGTCTACTACATGGAAAAACGGGTAAGAACAGAACAAACTGAAATTTATGCAGGCTTTCCACAGAAGCATTCATTTCACAGCCTAAGTATACAGATTATTACAACTGGTTTCACAAAACTAATAATTCTGAGAATAACCTGAATAATATTGTTTTATCATGAACTGCAAAACAGTTAAATGAGAACGAATTATCCTCTAATTCAAAAGATAAAATCTTACTTCCAATTGAAAAAGGAACTTGACTGGGAGGCCCTGATGTAATTCTCATTCAAGGAGCAAAGTATTGAATAATCATGTATTAATAAGCAGACCTGCACCATCTATTGGGCTGTCATTCCCCTAAATACCAAAGAGGCTGAACTTAGTGTATATAAAAGGCTATGAAATAGGGCATAGCTTGTGCAGAGAATAGGTTTAATGCAATGGGTGGGTCAATCTTAACAGGTATCATTAAATAAAAAAGCTTAACTATTTCAAACACAAACTACAACTTCATCACTGTACCTGTATCTTGCTCTGGAAGGCTCTTTTAGAGAAAATGAAAAAGGAATTTATAAGTACATAATGACATGGCATCAGCTAAATCTGTAATATATGATGAGCCTCATAAGATTCATGTTTCTTAATGTCTGTAGAAAGCATCTTTAACCAGACTGTACAATCCCCTGCAATGTGACACTGGTACCATTTTTAAGACACCAGACAAGCAGAAATTTATATACTGAAGAAAAAGATTCTTGCTAAACCCCTAGTAGATATAACTACTGGAAAAAAGGCAAGAAACTTTGAGAGCCAAAAAACCCATGGGGAAACCAGAAATGAAACCAGTCAAACTGACAGCTTTATATTGATCTACAGGAGCTCTCTGTTATTATATACTAATAAACTCTCCTGTAAGTAAATAAAATGCCTCTCTACTACGGTATCATTTGCAGCCCACCAAGACTGATCCACTGGAGCCAGCCTGCAGATATCTGGGCATTCAGAGAGACAAAGAAAAACACAGGACCATCTAAGAGGGTCAACTGTCTGTAAAAACATTCAGCTGCTCCTATGAGTCATTTAACCGAGAAAGGTGAAACGACAGGATATACTGAAAGCTTCCGTACTGAATGAAAATTTTCTTTGAATTCTAAAAGCAGATTTATTTTTAATTTTTAAATTGACCAAGTGATGGAATGTTTCACACCACTGACCATGATTTTTGCAAATCCTCACAGAAAACCCTACAGTTCCTACGGTTTGTATCGCCATGATCACGACCCTATCTGTTTTCCAAACCAAAGACATGGCAATAGATATAATTCTAAATTTATCTTTTAGGGAATTTATTTTTGTATTTTCCCACAGTACTTTAAAGGAACCTTTTTCATTTCATTAATTGCAGTACAATATCCATTGTCTTAAAACAGTAAGTTTACCTTTAATAACAAAGCAGAATAATTAAAACATTGGTAGAAATAAAAAAGATGTCTTTGTATGAAAATATACTGGTTGCTCACAAGAAATAATGCATATTATTATACCAATATGTTTTGTAAGTATTATCCAATTCAATTTTGGATAAGCCAAGAGAGATCACTAAAAAATCAGGCTACTCAAACAAATAAGTTAGTTTACAAAGCAGCAAGGAAAAAGAAAAACACAATTTCATCTTTCAGTACACAGGCCTAATTCTGTACCTGATTTGCTGTCACCCCCTGAAGAAATAGATATACTCCCTTAATTACTGGAGATTTTGAAATTAAAAGGCAACTATTTGTGCATATTACTTCCCCATTAAAGTTACAGTGATTAAATTCTTCAAAGTTCTTTAGAAACCTGTATTTCCTATTACATAATTCTTCCTGAAAACGGTAAGTTAATGAAATGTAAAAATAAGTATTAGAAAGAAGGCATAAGATATGTGACCTAATGGAATTTATGGACACTGCTGCTACATATCACATTCACTTCAAGTATTTTTCAAGTAAAATATCTCAAAACATTTTTCACAGAGATGTTCATGCCCAACTTCAGTCTAGTATTTTAAGGACTGTAACAATTATTTCTTTGGCATGCATCTACAAATGCCAGTATGTCCCCATCCAGGCCCCATTTTTAATTATTTACTTTTTGCACCGCATGAATTTGAGTTCTATAAATTCTGCAGCCTTATTGATGCTTCTCATTAGCTGTTGCATTAAGACAATACAGGGAATTTATGACCAAAGATGTTCTGAAAGATCAGAGAGCACCAATATGTATACATGTTTCATATTCTATGTATCATAAAATTGAAGGTAGCAAGCACAGCTCACATGCAAAGTGCCCTCTTGTGGTTCCAAGCAGGTAAACTCAAAAGAGGTTTAAAACACAACAAATGTTTCAGCAGTTTCAGATGTGTAATCACACTGTTTTAGGAAAACAGTATTGATTATTATTCAGTCTAGAATTTTTCTGGCAGCAAATACTACTAATGGCATCTCTTTTTCCTATCTGCACATCCCAGTTGGCAAGTGCCAGCTGTCTCTAATGGATCATGTCTGAAGCAGATAGTATCTGCTCCACAGCAATGGCACAGCTACTGCATGTAGCTTTGGCCATTAAACACATGATTGTCCTGTCCCTTCCTGACACAACTCCTTAGCTATACTGGAAAAAAAAAATTTACTTTTCTTATTCAAAATGTTGCTTTAAATTTTATTTTTCAAATAAAATTAATCTCAGTGGAAGAGAGGTTTGCTGGAGTAATTAATGACAGGCATTAATTACAAATCAGCTCAATGGCAAAGAATGGACTGATACACTGGCACTTTCAGATATGAATCAGAACTTTATTTCTATTCTCCTATACAGTATTTTTTCTACCTCACTGGAATGTGGAACTTTCATTATTGAAGGCAAAAAATCTTACAAGGTAAATAATAGCCCTGCATTCTCAAGCAAGAAAATTGTGATTGAATCAGCAATCCATAGTTTTCTTTCTTGCTCATTCACAAAATATCCAAAAATTAAAAGGCATTTTTCTCAAAATGAAAGACTAAACAGTACCACACACAAAAAAAGACAAAGAAAGAAACAATAAATACCTTTTTGGCCTTGGTTTTTTTTTCGTAAGTCTCTGATAATGGTTTTCGTTTTTCCTGAGTGGTATCTTTGGAGAATAAATATTCAAATTCAGTAGTGTCAAGTATATCAGGTTCTTCCAGTGATTCCCATAATGTTGGCATAGCAGTTTTCCTATAAAGGGAAAGGTAATAAACTTCTAAACATTATGAGAAACTGTAATAGATCTAACCATAATAGGTGAAAATCCATGATAGATTTAAACTCAAAGAGCATTCCTTCCCTATAGCTTGTTCCTGTAAGGAGTCAAATACTTTTTCTATTAGTTATTAGCTTCAGCTATTTAGTCCATGCCTGCTAGACTATCGAAATGCATCATTTGTATTGCACTGTTCTTTGTGCAACAACAGCACCTTGTGCAAATATATGTCAAGAGATTTCTGCCACTTCAACTAAGATTAGAAGTAGTCCAATGTCAGCTTTTTTGAGAAATTCCCAGTAATCTATCTAGACCTACAAAAATAAACAATATCAACAAATAGTGAACAAACCTTATTCAAGCATATTTTAAGAGCATTTGGGGCAATTTGTATAGGACTTGATTTACTTCATGTTATCCACAGATGTTGTATGCTCATATCTATCCTTGCTGCAGTTCTGAGAAACTAGAGTAATTACGTGGCTTGTATTTTGGGAGACTGGCCAGTACTCTTCTCCATTTACCCAAATGCAAAATTTAAATATGGATTATCTTCCCTTCTTTTTTTGCTTTCCATGACTAGATTTAGTTTTGCATCAGTTGGGAGCTTGTTTACACAATCCTCTAGTTTTATCTGGATTAGGGGGAAATAATATGTAGTGCTACAAACATTGTACATCAATTCTGAAAGAGCTTTGTTTCAAAATTTCAGTGTTTCAGGAAAATACGTGGGACAAAACTTCTGAGTGTTCTTGTCTGTTTATCAGTAGAAGGTGTGACCACTTCTTCCAGCAGATGTCACTAAAAGGCAGTGAAATTATTTGCAATTTAAAAAAAGTGATATAAACCACTATAAAATACAAATGGCTGATGTCACTAAACATAGATGTAATATGCAACAAAATGGAATACCTACCAATTCAAAAGGAACCATTTTTTTTTTTCAAATTTAGGATTTTTTTCTACTTAATACTCAACTGTCTATTATGAATGCTTAAGGAACTTTTCATTTTTTTCTATTAGCATCTACTGATGCAGCATATTCCATGTCACAGGACATGGTTAGAGCTCCACAGCTTTGCTCTTCCTGATACTAGTTGTTGTATTAGCAATACTGAAGAATGAAGGACTTTCTGGTTCTGCAACAGGAAGTCCTGGACAGCTTCTGATCTGAGCAGCAAACCCTTGAAGAAATTTCTAGTTCTAATACAGACCATGAAAATGTTGGACCATTACATCTGGTGACCAGTAGTTCATCAGAAGGCTCTGAATTATACCTTACCTTGCAAAAGCTTGGTGAACCAGTACTATTTCAGAAAGAAAACTTCTATTTCATTGATTCAATGGGAAGAATTACAATAAAGTTTATTTATGGACCAACCATTTATTCACTATGAAACAATTATGCCAAAGAAATACTGGGAAAGTAAAACAAAGATTTTCAAGCCTCCTGCTCCAAAATATTTCAATTCTGAAAAATTTTAATTTTCAGAAAATTTTAATTCTTTTTAATTCTGGAAAACTAAGAATATACAACTGACATTTCACTAATTTCTTTGTTCCTGTCAAATATTTTATATAAAATATGAACACCTTACAATGTTTCGTTACACCAGAATAATGATACTTTCTCATAAAAATAAATTCAAAGCTGTAAAGTAAAATAAAACTCATATTTAAATCCACTTAACTGCAGATATTTACTCCAAAAGTGTTTAAATATAATAGAGAAACCTGAAAATAAAATATTATTATAATATTCAGTAATTTAAATAAACACATAATTTATAAAAATAATTATTACGGGATAAATAAACTATAATAAATAATTTCTAAAACTTAAATAGAATATATAATATAATCACACTATATAATACTGTATGTAATATACTGTGTGTATATATTGTATAGCACATATAATATTATGATGCGTTATAAATGTAAGCCATATGTAGGAATACAATTTAACTTTTAAAAATGTTTAAATTTAGCATCTTGGTAACTGCTGTTAGGCTAACATAATTTTGAACACAGATAATAATGATTTAAACTTTAAGATCCAAATAATAATGTAATTTTATTACTTGCTTTAATGCAAGTCCTGAATTAATGAACAAAGCTTCATTTAAATAAAATAGTCTGTGTCACTTAAGCATCCCCCAAAAATCGTTTTTGATCCATGCCTCCTAATGAGCTCTATATTACAGTAATAATCGCAAGAAGGGATGTCAGAATCAGTCAAATCCGAATGAGCAGCTGAGTAGCCGTGGCAGTAAGGTATTAATGCTGGTTCAGAAAGTGTAACTGGGAGAACTGCTCTTCTCCTTTCAGCTAAATAAATGGGTAGCATAAACAAAGATTGTAGGATCATTTCAACAAACCTGGCCAAAAATTGCTTATTTATGCCTGTTCACAAATGACCACTTACAAAATAATCAACAAAACAGTATACTTTGTAGTAACTTTGGATTTGGTACAACAGAATACTCTACTAGAATACTGTTATAGAACCATAGAACGACCTAGGTTGAAAGAACTCTGAAGACTATCTCATTCCAACCCCTTGCCATGGGCAGGGACAATCACCGCTAGACCAGGCCGTACAGGGCCCTATCCAATGTGGCCTTGAACACTTCCAGGAAAGAGGCATCTGCAGCTCCTCTTGGAAACCTTTTAGTGCCTCACCACTCTCACAGTAAAGAAATTTCTTTCTTACATTCAATTTAAATCTACTTCTTCTGTTCCAGAGATCCTACTGATACTGGGAGTTGCCCCAACTCAGGTGGACCTTGCACTTGGCCTTGTTTGAAGTCCCACTACCCAAGCATATCAAGGTCCCTCTGGACTGCATCCCTCCTTCAAGCACATTTAGGATTCTATCCCCGCATTAAATCACAGTAAGGTAGGGTTGTTTTTTTTTTATTTTATATCTATTTTTTTAAAGCTGTAGAGGTCTCCATCGGTACCGAGACTTGTCCATAATCGACACTTCATGCTACAGGTTGCTGAGCTGCATGTGTTTTATACATATGCTTTACTCTTCCTGCTCTGACAGAATTATACACAGATGTTAGGTTCCAGTTTAACTGCTTCCAGTTCGTAGAACTGGAATCATAGAGGATGAACCAACAAAGTTCTCTGGAGACAGGATCACATGAAGTGACCAGAAAACAATAATGAAACTAAATTCTCACTTGACCAAACTTTAACATTTCAATTCTAATTCTAACGCAGACTTAATTTTAAGAAAAAAAAATCTTTCTAATCTCTTGGCTATCCTTTTACCTTTTAGGGCTAAATCTGGGAATTACCCTGTCACAAAGATTATCCATGCATTACCTGAATTATTGGGAAAAAAAGCCCAAATAAAACATCCTTTTGTTATGATGCAAAAAATTTTCATTTATAATACATACAATTTAAATTTAAATATGATATTTTAAAACAACTTATTTTTTCAGACTTCTAGAACTGATTCAGTTTTTCTTCTAGAATTATGTAAATTCCATGTCTCTACACTGACCTGTAAGTAGCAACTCTAAGTCCAAGTAAATATATTTTACCTGTTATCTTGCAATTGTATTCGTGTCCAGTACAAAGGCTTCATGGGACGGCCAGGTTCAATGGCAGGTTTTCGAGGACCTTGGTTTGAAGATAAAGTGCTATTAAAAAAGATCCCAGGCCCAGGAGGTGGAGGGGGTGGAGGTAACCCAGATCCAGGCAGTGGAGGAGGAACAGGAGGTCCCTGCCCTGGAAGCGGTGGTGGTGGCGGTGGTGGCGGTGCTGGAAAATTCCTACAGCCTTCAGAAAGTGGAGGTGGCAGTGGTGGACCAGATCCAAACTGAGATGTCAGTGAAGTCAGACCCACTGGCAAAGGTGGTGGTGGAGGAACTACAGCAGGCAGCGAAGAATCAGGAAGGGGAGGAGGAAGTGGTGGTGGTGGTGGTGGTGGAGGAGGCAGCATTTGTTTTGGTTGACAAGACAAGACACTTTCTGATGACTGTACATTGTAATTGTCCTTACTTTCACTTTGGGCAGATATACTATGTGTCAAAGAAGAAATATTAAGCTTTTTGGGTACTATTTGGTTATTTTTCACAGCTCTGTTTTCTTCTTCACTAGGCTTTATGAAAGTTTCTCTGTCAGTCTGTATACATACATTTCGGTATGCCTTTGGTGGGTTATCATCTTCAGTAGAAACACCAATATCCTTTGCTTTTTCATTTCTTCTGTTTAATTTATTATCGAGTTCATTCTTCAGATGTGCAATGGTTTCCTCAAGCTGAGCAGTTGAGACAGCATGTTCTCCACGAATATGGAATACCCTGAGTTCAAACTGAGACTGGAGAGCAACAAGGAAAAAACCCTTAGTGCAAATATTTTTCTGAAGTGTTTGTTTTGTAGTCTATCACATCAATCTTCACATTTAAACTATGTTCTTACATTAAGCAAAGTGGGAAACGCCTTTCCCAGTTCTAAATAGTTTTATTGCAAACTATTACATCATTGGACAATCACTAATCTTTAAAGAAATGTAAGCAGGGTGTGTTTCAACAAGATATATTTTGTAAGTAAAAAAAATCCAGAACATCAATTTGGGCAAAGTCTAAGTTGTACATTATCTTTAAACAAACTTACCAGTTTTTAATTGAATGCAATAATTAATGGTATATTATGGAAAAAAGGTACCTTTTTCAAATGTTGTTCTATTTAGCGACAGGAGTTTATTGCTTATTTCATTTCATAAATATGTCATATATACATATATAGACATAACATACCAGGAAGTAAAAATAGATTAAACACAACAGAGGTTGAAATTCATTCAAGATAAAACATTAAATAAAGTAATAACTCAATCTAATATGTGTTATCATGAATAAAATTCACAGAAGTACACAAAAATTCTTCAACTTTATCTCTACTATTAGATTAAAATTTAATTTCTTCCAGATACATTTTAATCTACAACTCAGGAAAATAAACATTAGCACCAAAAGAATCAAGAGGATTTCACTGGCTAAGTAAGTAAGGAAAAAAACCCATTTTCTTACCATATGTCAAAAAGATACAAAACATTTGGCACAGAAATATCTCCTTGAAAAAATCCAATACAATCCAGTGATGCTATTCCAGGTTATTAGGTGCCTACAAGTTATTTTCTGTTATGCCATGATACTATCAGGCCACTGGCTGATATTACCATGATTCTTTGCAAGGTAATGACTCCTGAAAGAGAGCTTTTCATGGTTCTTTCACGATCCCTCTACAAAAGGAAAGCCAACCTTTTAAGAGAAACAGCTAATTAGCTGTGATTTTCCCAAATTCCTACAGGCACAGGAATTTGCACTTAAAATTCCCATGCAGTGCTTGTCAGAAGTGGCAACATAGCACTCCTTACTTACCATTCCAACTTGAGTATTAGGTCAGAGCTACTCGTTTGCTAGTACTAGCATTAATTAATATGCATCCAAGTCATACATGTGTAGCTCAGCATGGCAAATATAATGTAATAGTTATGATTTTATATTGCAAAATGGAGCTTGACTAGATATGCAAATGAGATACTCACACTTACAGGAGTATGATCAGCTTGAATTCTAATCAATTTAGTAAGATAAAAATCCAAAGTAAACAATCTGAAAACAGTGGGTACAAAATGCTCCTTTACACTTGCAAGTGTAAAGGTAGGAAATCAAGTTTAAAGTCTTACAGAGAGAATCCAACAGATTTGCATTGGAAATAATCCAATTTCTATTAGTTTTATAGACAACTCAGAACAAATACGTGTAACATTTACTTAGCTTTTTTTTTCTTTTTCCTACTATTAGTCTGCTGGCACTCATCTTTATTATTAGTTCAATTCAACTATCACAAGATTTTTTGCCATTTGTATTGCTCCAAAGAAATTGCCTTTCTTTTTAAACTTGGCATACTGATCCATAAATGAGGAAATGAAGTCAATTTGCCTTAAGGAATTTAACTGGGTTTTTTTTATCATAGTACTTTGCTCCTATTGGACATCAAAAACTCCCTCATAGAACAATTTACTTTGAATGTTAAAGATTTTCCCAGCAGTAAATCTGAAGCCACCTTAAAAACACGCTGTAAAACAAGCACAGTATCTAACAAAACTATTTATTACATTTAAATGGGCATAAAAGCAACTGTGTTAGTATTACAAGCCTTTCCAAATACAGATCTCCAGTTTTAATTTGCAATATAAAATCGGTAGTTTAAAGTCAAAATTATATTTGAACTGAAACAATGAAAAGCAAGAAAAAGCACAGAACTTTCTCATTTTCAGAATTATTTCCCATAACTTGAAAAAATCCCATAAACAAGAATTAAAGATAAAATTGCTAAGCATTAGAAATTACAAAAAATAAGTAATACTTCCATTTACTAATAAAACAATTTTTTATTTTAATTACTTTTAATCTCAAAGTATGTCTTATTCATCAAAGTAAGATTACCTTATATCCCTACGAAAAACTTTCAACAAAAGTGTCAAGAATATGAATATTAATATGTACTATTTTTTATATAGATTCATAAATAACACACACATATTCTTAATAAAGGTCTGCGTCTGGAAACTATTTCCTAAAATTAATTAATTAATTAATTGAGATTAAATGCTCTTAAGTCATATTATCAATAAAATGGAGAGCAAACATCATCAAAATGTAATAGTTTGGCCACAACTATTTTAGGCAAGATGAAATGGAAAAACTATTTCAGCAGGAAACAAGATATTTGATAGAGAGAAGGTATGGGAAGAAGGCTGGAGAAGCAGAAGACATTAGAAGGCAGCTGAAACTAAAGCTGTGAAAGTCACCCTATCCAGGAATGAACATGATTTATTTCTGAAGAAAGGCAGAGGATTTTGAAACATGTCAAAGAAAATTTCTGTAAAAATTCCTGTATAAAATGAAAGTAATACACTACAAAGAACAATGTGGGAGATGTTCATCATCAAGCTTTAGATAGAAAGGATACCAGGTTTTTTTCATTCAAAAACTGCATTTCTAACTTTGCTGACTGGTATAGAAGTTTGGTTGCTTCCCAGCAGCATTCATTTAAGAAATCTGGATTGTATAGCTACATTCAATACCAAATAAACTATTGCAAGGAACATATTTCTATTCCCCTGACCATTTCCTTTTCTTGCAGCAATAATCTGCTTTTTCAGAAAGTATCAAATTAAGCCCTCAAGCCTTGGTCTGTTGAGGTTCTCTGTCTTTCCATTGTATCAGTGACTCTTGCCAGTCAGCCACTGACATATTACTCCCTCTCCTTACACACACACACACACACAAAATTGATATAGCTGCCTAAATTTCCATGACAAGAGATACATTTTTTCCAGGTTACTGTTACAAATACAATATTTGAGGCATGAATATTTCAATAAAGCCTTATTATTATTTTCTTTTCATACTGCTAGCTTAAAAGAAAAAACCCTAATGTGCTGAAATCACATTTCAATCATCAATTTGAAAGTACCTCTTGAGCATCTTAAGCCTAATCCATACAGCAGTGTGCTACAGAAAAAGTTGCCTTACTTTGGTACAATCTTTCTTGCATTAATTAATAGGCAAATTAATTCTGCATTTATTTATTTATTGCAATGTTAAATAGGCAAGCAATACTATCCTATTAAGCTGAAGTATAGTGTTAAAATTCAGAATTACAATAATTTTATCAGATAAGGAAACAGTCTGAAAATACATGCTCCAATTCAAGAAGGAATGCTGCAGTTTTCACAGCCACAGAAGGGACTGATCAGTGATATGGCAATTCTACGGGAGAAGGATCTGTGAAGGACTGTTCATCACAGACTGATTGACCCAACCCTGTATTAGGATAAAAAGAATTGTCATATTCAAAAAAAGTGATCTTTGTGCTTTATTCAATACTAAAAGCTGTGTGTTTTTTCAGTTTCTGAGAAATTCTGTCCCTGTGTTCATGATCACTGCTATTGAAATTCTTGACAGCTCATTTGGTCTTAATTTTCTAGGTTGAATCAACAATGCCTTTTGTCTCCACCTCACCCTTACTGGATAATGCTCCCCTTGTTTCCTTAGTTTCTTTCTGTTTCCATTGCTGAAAAATGCGTTCAGTGAACCCTTAAATTTCCTTTGCAAGACGTGATTCAGCATGACTTGTCAAATGCCCTTTTCTATTCTGAATTCCAAAATTAGCCTTCCTCGCTAATGTATCTTTTTCCTTTCTTCCACAGCTCTCTGCTTCCACCCAATACCCATTTTGAAGAGGTTCAATAAACAGGCAGTTCTGTCTATTCTTCTTGATAAAATGTCTTTTGCTTCCAAATCTGCTCTTGCTTGGAATGCAGGCTTTTTTGCACCTCTGATGATGACTAAAGAAGGTTCTTGCCTATTTCACTTTTCAGGCCTCACCAGTGCAGTTGTACTTACAAATAAGTTTCTTTAGCTTGTTGAGATTTGTCTGATAGTTTGTCTGATTTGTCTGTCATGATACATTTTCCTTGGGTAAAATCAATTCACCAAGCAAGTGATCCCAGCTGACTCGCAGGTCCCTTGAGCATAGACATTAAAATTTAAGCTTAGAAGGCCTGTGTTACCCTCTTCCTAAAAAATTACTTTGGTTAATGGGTAAAATAAAAGCCACCTTTAAAAAAAAAAGACTCCTCTTTACTAAAATACATGGTATTATAGATATTATATAAGAGGATTATGCAAATATCCAAAACCACTAATAATGTTTTCCACTGTAACCTGGAAAACAACAGGAGTGTCTGGACTGGCCTTCCAGTGTCTTCCTGTTTTCTCCCTTTACACCCATCCCTCTGGTGACCTCCTTCTGGCACCTGCTAAGTGACTTGACACAACACAGAGAAAAAAGGCAAATTATATTCTCTGACAATGTGAACCTTCAGCCTTGGTCCCGTGGGACACGGGAAATTATGAAGCATATGCTCAAGGAAGAAAAATTCCAAATATTGAATCAATGTACAATACTGCCATTAACCATTACAGTATCAGATGATAAATTAATCACAAGAGCAAAAGACTAAATCCTCTCATTCATGTAACCAACAAGTTGTCTAAATGTCTTTGAAATGATAATGTGGATTGACACGAACAAATCTCAATACCAATGTGACAGCTTTTCTCTGTGCTCTGGTGAGAGAAAGATTACACTCTCATTAAATACGGTCAATATAGTCAATTACAGTCAATTAAATGCAATCAACTGAAGTATATTTGTTGTTGTTTCACTGCTTTATATAACATGATTTTATGTGAACAAAAACTTTTTAACCATGACACAGAATCCCTCTGATGTGAAGAACTGTAGAACAATTTGTATGTATGAGCACAAGGAAAGTATAAATTTCTACACCAATCTACGTTCAAAAAACAGTTGCTAACTTATTAGTCAGGACTTACTTGCCCCATAAATGTTTAGAAATTTTAACAGTAAAACATAAAAAAGTTCTCTAAAACACTGTTCAGAACAAGCAATATGCAGAACTTTTGCTTTGAAACTAGCAAGTTCACTCTCCACTGTCAATGTGTAATACTTTTTCACTAAAGTTTACAGTGTAATTCTACTCTGAAAAGTGACTGTGTAAAAATGACACATATTTAATGAACAAAGCTGTTCGAGGGATATCAGAGACAGACCTCTTCTTTAACTGAGAAACACACACTTTTACAAGTTTTTACTCTAATTAGAGTGGAAAAATAACATATTAGGGAGAAAGTGAGCTCGATTTTATTCCCCTCTCTGACTTTTATACAGTGATTGTTACATCTAATTAGTTACTTATGCCAAGCCATGAAAATAAAAAAAAGTGGAAACACAGAAGACACAAAGTATCCTGGGATATAGTTAGTAGATGTGGATATGTTCCAGCAAGGAGGATACTAAGAAAGGAAAAATAAAAAATAAAAAAATAAAAAGAAAATATAAGAATTACTGAGTTGCCAATGAAAAGCTTTTTTTATATACTTTACAGCTTTTTTTCTTAATAGTAGTTTGGCCATCAAAGTAGTGTGCACAGAAAAGAGACGAAAAACAAATTTTTCAGAGATCCTCTAACTTGGTTTTGTTCATTCTCAGTAATTTACTCTTCAGTTTTTGGAAGAGTTCACACTTTTTTATTCTTCTATTGTGTTGACAAAAGAAAAGAAGCTCTTTTTTGTTGAATTTCTGTCCTTGAAAAAACATACATTTGTTTTAAATTTTAACAACAATCAGAGATTTAGCAAAGGACTTCTCCACAGGGAAAAAAAGTTAAACTCATGCCAGTTTACATAAAAATTAAAATTCCTCTCTAACAAATACCTCAACAAACATAACAGTTACATATGGTATATCATCACTGTCAAGGACACACAGCAAGAACTGTTCCTACACCTCACAATAAAAAAATAATGACTGAATATTCTCAAACAATTCCAGATCTCTAAATATTCATGTAGCCAATGCATACAGAGTCCAAAATAATAAATACACATCTTTATAGAGCAAATGTAGCAAAAGTAGTTGGGACAAAAGACAAACAAACAAAATCCCTGTCTATTTCCTATTCATTGTCCTTATAGATCCACTAGACCCAATATGTACAAATAAACTGTCCAAAGGCTGACAGCAGAATACAGTGGAACAGAAACTGAATCAGGCTCATGGAGTGATCCTTGGGTGTCCTAGGCAGGGCCAGGAGTTGGACCCCATGGGTCCCTACAACTCAGCATATTCTGTGCCTCTGGGATTCTGATTCTTTCTCACTAGTGACCTCCTAAGGTAGAAAACACACTTCCATTTTTATCACTATCAGAAGAGCATGAACAGCCATGCAAAGCAGATCTATGACACAAGGACACTGCAGATGCTTTCTGACCAGGACCATGTATTTTAAGAGACTATTCTGTACAAGATACAAACTGCCCTTTGCATTATGGGCTGCAGAAAGTCCCATATTCTTTTAAGCTCCAGCATCTTCTCTTGCAGCTCTTCGTGGACCTTCCATTATCTCTTAATGTTCTGTGCTCTTTTCCATGCTCTTCACAGAGTGATCGCCACGTAGCCTAAAAGTTTGTGTTCCTCATCCTTATTACCTTGTGTCTGCCTTATAAATGTTTCTGTCAAGTAACATTAATCTAGGTATTGTTTCCTGCTCATATACACATCCTTCCTTCAGTCCTTTCATGGTTAAGAACTACGATCCAATCATTTAAGATTAAACAAATTAAATCACTTGAACTTTGTTATATAATATATAGCTCACAACAGCTCATCTCTAGTTCTTTTTCTGCAACTGTTCTACATACATGTCATTTTACTCAGATCAATCCACTTAAAAAGGGGTAAATAACTCTCCGTAATTTCTAATGAAGTAATCACATAGAACCTTTAATGTGCCCTTGAAATTTCCTGGCAATCTTTCAAGATCCTGCAAGCATTATGAATCCAAATATATGGAAAAATATCTTTAATGATGCCCATTGTTTCCCATAGCACATTCCACATTTATGGATCCTATTATGTCCACTTCACCCAGTAAGTGAGATACTCTACTGTGGAATCTCTGTGCCTACAGAGAAATCTTCTGGGAATCTAAATTCTTCTTGTATCTGACTTGTAGCAAACAGAAAATTGTTAATGCCTTGGATTTACTAACTTTTAACCACAGGCACATTTGCTAAACAATGTTACTCCTTGAGACAAATGATAAAAAACTCTAAAAGACTAGATTAAATAATATTTAATACAGCCAACTGTTAACAACATAGGCTTAAAGGGGTAAATTTCAGGTTATTAATAAATAAATAAATATTAACAATAGATAATTTAACATTTTATGTAGGTTTTAAATGTTCGGTAGGTAACATAAAATTCCCACTAATAATAAAGTTTCTCATTTGAATGAATGTTTTTAAAAATAATAAACCCATGAAAATATTCAACTGGCAAAAACCACTTTAAGCTTGCATGTATCTCAGGCAGCAGTGAATTCCCAGAGAATGGAATCCCACACCCACTAGAATTTGCCAAAAAGTAGCAGCTACCCGTCATGCCATGCAAAAGTGAACAATCCTTGTAGAAAGTGACTATGCGCTGATTCTTCCCAAATGTAAGATAGCTTATCCCAGGAAATACAAATCCTACATAATATGTAAAAAATGGGTATCCAGATAAATTGAGACCAACCTATAAATTTTTAGGAAAATGTAATTTTGTGGACAATTTAATAGGCAAAATCTCTAAATATTGTTAAACTCTGCTAAACATTTCAATTCTGCAGAATGGAATGAGGTGACTCAGCATGCAACACACCAACAAATGTAAATGATATATTGTGTGCAATTTCTCTGAGGCGAAGCTAATCCAAGTATGAAACCAAATATAAGCTAAAAATCTAATTTCAAACTTTTGCTGAACTAGGATCATAAACAGTTAACATGCCAAATGCAAACATTCCTTTCCTATAACAAACTTTGTAGTTACCATCTTACTCTGCTTCTCACTTGCAGCTGCTACCACAGCCTTAGGACAGCCTCTGTTACTATGTGTGTATAGATGCAAAAATACTAATACCTATTCTCTGTGGTGGTATTCAGAAGATTATAAGCAACGAGGAAAAAAACCCCTGAATATTGCTAATAAAATACTTTAAAATACAATATGTAGAAATACAGACTGATAATTAAAATTCTACGTAAATTATTTGCTTTGATGGTAATTTACTTGAGATAAGCTACAGTGTTTCTCAGTTGCCAGGGAAATTACATGATGATGTGGCATATTTTACATTTGGCATGTAAAATGTGAAAACAATACAAAGAAATGGCTGAAAACAATCTGAAGATGAAGTTTCAGTGACAAAAACTACAGAGGCAGTATGGATCCAATAAGAAAACTGAATTTAGTAGAGAGCAAGTTGTCTCTGATCTTGCGAGAATGTTTTTGGACACCTAACAGCTTTTTTATTACTGTGGCTGATTAAAATGAAAAGCCCTACTACTAAAATGTTCTTTTTGATGAGGTTTTTTGCCATGAACTATAGACCTTGCAGTCCAGTGGGATACAAATCCTTTGATCCTGTGCAGTCACATAAATTCAAAGTCGTAAACCAACATTGAATTTGATTTTATTAGTGTGGCTGATGTTGCCAGAATTGTAATGCAACCTTGTTTTTCTTCTCTTTTCTTCCTTTTCTTTTGGGGAGGGGATGGAAAGGAGAGTTTACTGTCAACATTGCTTCACCATATAAAGAACTAATTTCTTTGGCACCCAGGCTACAAGATCAGCCATTATAACAAAGTTTTGTAACCATATAGAAAAGCAATGATATATGTTACTAAGTTGCAACCAATTATTTGGATAAAGCAAAAGCTGAAGCAAAAAGCATTACTAGTAAAGCACATGGAAAACAGTAACCAAAGATAAAGTTACATATCTATAGAAGCACGATGAGCAGCAATGAACACTTCTCAATGGGAATTATGAAGCCAAATAGCGCCATAAGAAAAAAAAAAAGAGTAACTCTGCACTTTTAGAAACTAACCATTTTCATTCTTCATAATGAACATAACTTTTGTCTAAAAGTTCTGAGAATTTTTAGAGATTATTAGCCTCTCCACCAAAACAGTGTTCTCATGTGCAATCAAAACAACAAAAAGATCCTACATGAATACGCAGAAGTATAACATCAATTATGGATAGGACTCTGTATCTGTGTAAAAGACACACCTATTTTAAACTAACATACACTGCACACTAATTATGCATCACCACACTACTCTAGACATTTCCCATCAGAGAATTTGAAGAAAATACTGCAGATGAAAATGTCTCAGAAAAACCAGCCTTGATCAATTATTGAAAAGGGAGCAATCAGAACAATCTTAGTTTTATCCCTTCCCATCAATGCTTCCTTGTAGTGCAGCTATGCAGAAACTTTATCTTCGACAGAACTAGTATCTCATTCAGGGAACATGATTCAGACAAAAGTTAAAAACTGAATAATGAAAAGCAGCAAGCTTTTAAGACTTCTGCACTGTGTATGCTGAAGTTGAAAGGCATGTAAGAACAAAGTGTGGACCCTCAGAAAGAGACACAACACCAGTATAGTACAGGCATGGTAATGCTGACCTGGAAAAACAGATTCAACGCTTGCTCAAACTGCAAAATTCCTGTAAGATGAGTCACAAGTCATTTTAGTCAGTTTTCCTCAAGTAGTCACCAATGATACACCTTCTTTTACAAAAAACTATCTTGAGATTCTGGGATTCAATGTATAGCTGCAAAGTAAGTTAAAAATGAACTGTGGTTCAACATTTATGCAAATATAAGCATCCCAATAAATCTGTTAAACCTTAGGTCTATGAATAATAAGATTACATGCCTATCCTAACACATATTGTAAAGTCCACTTTATAGTTAAACATCCTAAACTTAAAACTTATGACAGTAGAAAAAACTGTAATGAAACTACTTATAAGATCAAATCTTGACTAATAAAGCAAGGGACGGTATCGCTCACTGACCAACAAAAATAAAATCAAATACTGAATGGACTGTATTCATTCTAGGACACATATTCTGGAGAATATTGTCCACATATGAGTAAAACTTGTATTTTGATGCCCAGACCCAAGTCTTTGCAATCTATCTCCTACCATTTTCTGTCCTCATTTCCAGGCTATCTCTTTTGCCCTTCATCTTGCCAGTGCAGTGTCTCAAGACTGCAGGCTGTAAGGACTACCAGTCCTAGTATTTCTACTCATTTTTACATGAAATTGTACCTTTCACATCTCCGTACATATGTCCAACTCTTGATGTTTTGACGCAGTGTTATAACAACTTTGGTGGCTCTGTGGAAATGGCAATTTAAAGTCTGTTCAACACCACAATGTGTAATCAATGATCACTAGATTTGCAAAGTCAAAAGCTGCTAAAATCAGGTCTTCACTGAACACAAGAAAAAAAAAATTTAAAAAATTTTAACTTCCAGTTTCAGGCAGAATTTCCCTTTATCAGCAAAATGTTCATCCTTGACAAATTTGTCACTATTCTTGTTAAAACCAGGAATATTAGAGACAGAATTTTTCAACAACAGAATATTACGTATTTAATGCAGAAAAAATGCCTTACAACTACTAGATTTAAACAAACATCTGGTGTAGTAAATTTCAAAGTGCAGATAATTTTGGCAAGAAAGTATGGGGTATATGTTCTCAAAATCAAAATGGTAACTTTGATACTACTTAATTTTTAATGGCCATTATAATTCCATATGACACTTCAATTAATTTCTCTTGTATACAATTGTTTCTTATGTTACAGAGATCTTCAATATCTGTGAAAATAAAACGTCCTATTTTTCAAAGTGTTTGCTCTACTTTAGTCTCCTGAGTGCATAACATATTTCTTCAAGGCAAGGTGATGGGATAAATTAAGTTACATAAACTATGAAAAATGCAGCAGGTTATAATGAATTTTAAGAGTTTTGTTTTAGCCCTAATTAAGCAGAATGTTTTGTAATGTGTCTAAATTTGAGCAGGGAATCAGTCTTGCTGAAGTTTAAATGCTATAAATTGTCCTGCTCTATGCACATTTTAACACTGTACTACCATGTCCATGTGCTGAAATAGAGTTAAAGAGATTTTCACTGTTTTCAATATAGGGAAGACGGTCTGTGGTAACTTCTTAAATAAACAGGAGAATCCTTGGATCAACATGTGGAATTAACAGCATTCTGCAGCTGACACGAAGTTTAAACAATCCAAGTCTCATATCGAAAGTGCATTGAAAATAACAGAATGGCAATATGGCAAGTGGCCATACTGAAAAAAACCCACAACACAATGAAAAAAAAATTTTCTGGGATATTCAAGCTATCTGATAAGAAAATATTAACAACGTAAACATACTGTTAAGGAAAATAAGGATGAAAAGCATACATTGCATCAAAAATATGACACATAGGAAGTCAGTGGAGAAGAACTGGGAAATTTTTTTTTAAGTATCAGAGAACAACAGGGATGCTTAAAATATCATCAAAAATACGATTATAGAGTATGATTTGGATATAGAAATTCTAATGTGCAAATTTTAAAAATATGAAGTAAGCACTGAACTGGGGAATATCTTCACACAACATGAAGAATCATTCCAAACTTCCTTTCTGAATGAAGATGAAATTGTCAAGTGGTTCCAAAGAGATTAAGCGCTGCTCGCTGTAGAAAGTTACTGTTTTATTGCTCCTGCCCTTTGTTCCCTATCCTACTACTTTACCTTCTTTAGCAGTGGCTATGCAAATTTTTCAGTACAGGAAGATTTATTTTCCTGCTGGGATTTTACTATTTTAGGAAATGCAAACTTCAAAGATGATGTTGCTGCCATTGTCTGAGAGCCTTAGGAGTTCTGAAATAGGTATTTTAGTACAATTTAATAGGAGCTCTTTTTTTTCATAACTTTTATGCTTTTTTCAGTCTTTACATTTTTTCCTCTCTTGCACTGCAGAGAAGCTCTGCAGTGAATAGGGAGAATTCTTTCAAGAGGACAAAGTAACCAAGAAGAAGGTTCATAAAGGCACACAGTACACACACAGTGGTGTAGCCACACATTTAGCAGCTGAAAGACTGAAACATTTCAAGTTAGGCAAGATTAGTATAAATAATTAACCACAAGCTGGGAGACCTTCATCAGTTCACCACATGGAAATGCTGAAAAGCCTGAACAGCTCATTAGGAAAGACTGACTAATAAACCCTTGCTGACCTTGGCTGCTCCTTTGAGCTGCAACTCCACCAGAGAGAGAAGCATACATGATACAGATTTTCCTCTATATGTGCATGCCAGAATACAAAAATACAACAGAGTATGCTCAAAGCAGCCGGCCACCTTATGGATGCATTTCATCTTGTAAAAGTTAAAAACAAATTCAGCATCCTGAAGCAAAGTCTTATTACAAAAAGTCAGCATATATCCAAAGTCCACGTGTACTCAAAAGTTTCGGGTTTTACAAGTACTGTGGCATATCAAAGCTTTCAACACTATTCATCACTGGACCCCATATCTTAATAGTTGATTTCAAAACGTAGTGACTTCTGACAAATCATGATATCTCTACCCCATGCAAGAATTCACATATGCACACACAAAACTGACGGGAAAAAAATTTCTTTTTCTCCAGAACAGAATAATGAAAATCCCTAAAAGCATCCAGGTCAGATTTTTTTCGATTTAATCTGCTCAAAAGTATTCCAATTTGTTGTAATAGTCTATCTATTAAAAAGGAAAAAAATTTAGGCAAATTAAAATATTGTAAAATGTTTTGATTTGGTGTTAAAACATCCAATTTGTGATGTATGCTCTGAAGCTGAAATGAAATTTACTTTTACATCTAAATAAAAGACATTTTAATTTGCCAAAATAAAACTGAAATCACCCACTTCTATATAGAGGTATTTTGAAAAGCATCCTGGCATACAAGATTTTTCAATGCTATTCACCATTGTCTCCCATAGCTGAATTAAAAATTCCAAAATGTTGCAGAGAGAAGCAGCAACTTTTGTTATATTCATGTTATAATTAAAGAGCAATGGAAGCATTCATAAACGGAAGCTTACTGACCATGAGGGAAAACAAATGGGAAGGTGAAACGACAAAGAGATAAGGAAAGACTTAGGAAGTATGAGACATGAAAAAACAGATTTGTGAAAAAACGAAATTATCATTACAGAGCTAGAGCTTTATTACTTAATAAAATCTTAAATGTTTTTATGCCTTTGTGGTCTCAATACAAAATAAAAATAAATGATCTTTAAATTGATAATTTTGACTGGTGCTATGACTTTTCCTTTCACATTCCTTTTTCTTCCACATTTTTCAGTGTTTTCTGGGGCACTTTGAGGCAGTGGTCTTTAATCTCAATTTATGATATGAAATAGTTTTCAAAGTTAAGGAAGTTCTTCTGTGAAAAGGAAATTACTTTCTACCCACTTCTACATTTCAGCTCTTGGAACCTCCACAAAAAAAGAAAAAATGCAAACATTACCAAGGAGGCCACAAAGGTCACTATGAGCACCTCATGATACATTCTTCTCTAAATGAGGCCAGCTTGCTCTTTTGTAATGTCACGGGCAGCTTTATACCAACTGCATTACCATTCACTATTTCTTAAGTTTCAACAATAAGTTTATAACTGTGATAGATGTAATTATACAGGTATTTCTTTCTAAAATTTGCCATGAGATATTTTAAGAGATGTACAAACAGGATTTTATTTTTTTTATATAATATTGATTGAATTATTTATAAGCTAGTTACAGTTACTTTTTTATCAAACAGCTATTAATAATTCTTACACTATATTGTATGAAATGCATTATGTAATATAAAAACCTGAAACATTATCAGTTTGGAAATATATAACAGATCTAGTGAGCTGGTGGAAGCCTGACAACCTGTATCAGAGAAAAACACCCATGCATAGGGTACAGGGTTAGAGGACAGCTAAGGACTTTCCTTCCATCTTCAAAAAGCAGTATTAAACTCTCACATAACTAAAGATAAATGGATATTTCTTACCTTTGTTCTAAAGGGAACAAAGAGACATTAGGGAAAAACTTAAAATTTTTACTCATTTTATCAATTTAACTTACAGGAAAAAAAAGTATGGTGCACCCTTGTGCAGCTACGTGCTGGTTTAAATATTAAACACTGCAGACAGAATATCACCTTGAAGTAAATTCCTTTCTTTCAGAAGTCAGGAGTCTATTTACATTATTTTGATTTGTATTGTTGTCATCTATTTAGTTGGTTATTAGATACTCAAGATTTGGTTCATCTGGACAAACACTATGAAGGTGTTGACAGCTATGACTTATCGATTGAGCAACTTAAATTCTAGTTTCATAATGTGCAAGATAATTTTTGACCTAAAGCTAAAACAGATACACAAACAGCGGGCAGAATGTCACCACACTTAGTTTTTAGAAGGAAGTATGAAACCTGCACACGTTTTTGGGAACTTTTCTGAAAGACTCAGCTGACATCTAGTGGCAAGAGCAGGGAAGGCAAAACACTTAACAGTACAGAATAGAAATCGTTCCATGTCTTTAAAATAAATTATTCAGTATTTTGTAAATATTAAGTGAAAAATTCAAGAACTCCTGTAAATGTAGCAAAAGCATGACCCTTTTTAGACATTACTTTCATGTGTGGATGATTCAGTTGAATTATATGCATTGATCACCCTTCAAGAGTTAGGCATTATGCAGATTGTCATGCAATAAAGAGATGGTACAGATTCATCAGTAATTGACTTGGTGTGCCACATGTTTGAATCTTAATAAGTATACATGCTACATGACAAAAACCTATTTCAAGTGACATCAAAAAAAGGAACAAAGCTTCAAGTTTGGTGATAATATAAAGGTGGCAAAAAAAATACAGTACAGTAATTTCTCCCCCCTACCCAGTGATTGTTGTGCATCTTTCAAGACTGCTACATTCACAGCAACTTCAGTCTCACAGATTCAGCACTGGCCCCTACAAACTAGTGGTATGTGTAAAGCCCTGGCTGCACTCAAGGTATTCTGTATTAAGTTTACAGGAAATTAACACAGTGATAACAAATATTGAAGAATTAAAAACAATCTGGAATTCCTGTTCACATACTCAAGAAAAAAAATACATTACAAAAAGAAACAGCACAAAAGGATAGAGCATTTTCTAATGCTAAAGAACAAACATATCACTCACTTATAAGCCACTATATACACATTTCAAGGGGCAGAATCTAGATAATGTTGCTTACTTTCACCTTCAGAGGACAGTTTAATAATACTTTGAGAACTTTCCCATACAAATAACTTCCAGAACTTCTTAACATTTTTCTAGGCCTTTTCAGAATAATAAAGACTGAGGGTGTCACTCCTAACCATTTTCAGAGAAAATATGGTAATCAAACCTTCTCCATAAACACCAGATAGGGGATTTGGATCAGTTTGCAAAAGAACTGGTTCCGAGAAATTCCCGTCTGTAGGTTCTTTCAGTGCATAGGACAAAATCAGATTTAACCCAAGAATTTTCAATAGTTAGTATATATACCATCACATTTTTCTGTTATACCCTTAAAGAATAAAATGCAACAAATTATTACATTAAACCATGACACAATTTTACTCCCCCATTATATGTTCCCATTGAAATTTTATAATGCAAATTTCAATACTTTGAATTATACAATGTGATCTGCCTAATGACACAGTTAATGTAGCAATCTACTGGATTATCAGAATTCCTCTGTTAGTAAATCTGTTTATTTTCCATTATATTTGCCTTAATGATGACAAAGGAAATACTGAATGTTTTTTAATTGATGACCTGTATACTAACGACTTAGCATATGAACCTATAGTAGAACACAGTGGAGCTATACTTAAGAATATACCACAACTGGTGAGAAAAGGAGGATACTGTTAATTTTAACTGGGGTGATCACCAAATTCAGTTATACTGCCATTTAGGTTCCTGCTTTTATGATAAAAACAATTTCTTGTAATATTCCACTTTACTTACCACAGTCAAAGGAAAGTGAGCTCTAATACTAAACTGTGTTATTTCTGATTTTTTTGATAACTAGTTGGTCAAGTTTACACTTCAAAAGAGGAGACATCAATACAGAGTGCTCAATATTAAACTTCAGAAGTCTCATACGTGCTTATTTTCCTGTTAAAATTACAGAAAACTACTTCTACAGAAGTATGTTTCACTAAGAAGGAGTACGTATTAAACACCAGTGCCAACGCAAAAATGCACTGCTGTGTTGGTGGGAAGAATTTCATAGAACAACAATAAGGAGAAGTACAAAGAGGAAACAAATAAAACTGCTTTTGGGTATCATTTAGGAGTGCAGGTATAGATTTTAACCAAATTAATTTTAGCTGAGCTGGCAGTCAACTGAAAACAACTTCTAGAAAGAAAAAATTAAATTCTTAATATTTGATAGAACGTGTGTGTCTGCAGCACTTAAATCTGTAAAATGCACTAGTCAGGGAAATAAAGTAAATAATTATAAATTTATACCTTTAATGTTTCAATTTCTTCTTTGTGTTCCCTCTTTAAATGCAGAATGGCAGCTTGGTACTCTGTAGAAATAAAAAAAGTACATTCCCTTAGAGTCAGAAAACAATGCGCCATGTTCAGCATAGAATATTTCATACAACACCACTGGGTCCAGAACGCAGGTGTAGGCTCTCAAATAAGTGATCTTTTACAGTGGTGACGGAAAAGAAAATCTGAACACAGCAATTAGTGTTTTTTTCTAAGACCATATGGCCAGATTTTCCATGGTGTTTCTGAGAGAACAGGATAAAACAGAGGTCGTCTTCTCTGCTGAGAAGGGAATAGGGGGGAAAAGATAGGACAGACGGAAATCATAAAAGGAAATTAATTTTGCCTACTTTTGCAGATAAATGTGGAACTGATAGGATATCATGACATGCACATGCATGCACACACACCCTCTCACCTGAATTCTAAAACAACATGCATCAAATACAGTGATTTAAATGGAACTACAAACATATAATCACTATACATAGTCAAATTGGATAAAACAGCCATCACAAAAACAAATGAAGACCTCAGAAAGTACCAAACAGAGAGATATAAAGAATTCTTTCTCTTAATTCTATCATACAAAGATTAATTACAGAGTTCAGATTAATTAAAAGATTAATTACAAAGTACAGAATACTGTGAATGAGATACAGGATAGCTCTGTCATTTAGTGAGAATATAACAAAATCCAAAGGCTGAAAGCACAAAGAATCAGCATTGAAAAAATCAGAAGGCCAGGCATTGATCACACAGGTTTAGTGATGGTATAGATTTACCAAACACATCTCTAGGACCACTAATACTATGGTTCCCCTCAAACAGTACCATGACTGCATTTGGCCAGATGAACAAAGAAAAACCCGTTCCAAACACCATTGTATGGCTTTACAAGACCTTAAGAAAGTATTTTGTAAGACACTGGCCCAAAAGCTACAGCCCTCCTAAACAAATAACTGGAGCTTGTTGTTAGATCAAAGTCCTACTTCTATCTGCTTCCAAATCAAAATTCATCCAAAAGTGTGTTTCCAGTTTCCTGGCTTGGCTTCTGTCTCCTCAACTAAACCCTAATTTAAAGAAGGATTGAAAATAGTCCAAAGAATTTAAATTTTACTGTCAATGGTCTCTAAGACTAAGGAGTTTGTATGATTCATTTGACAGAAGAACTAACAAAGTAGCATTAAAGTATCAAAGTATGGACCAAAGTACCAGATCAGTAAAATATTTTAGCTGTTCTTTTTGATTTTTTTTTCCTTTTTCTCTTCAGAGAAAGAAAAGAGGAAAGAAAAGTTGATCATCACCCTGAAACCTGCATGACATAGAAGTTTTTAATGTAAAGCTATTTTTTCCAAACACAGGTGACGTTATATGCAAGCAGCTGAATAGATACATAAAATCAAAAGGAAAAGGCACCAATATTTCACAAAGCATAAAAAAAAACCTCGGTGATTGCAGATAGTTATAGTATCTATCTAAACTTCTCCTTACCCTCTAACAGGTCTCTACTTAGAGCTTTCTGGCATGGAAAAATTGCCTGACTGCTCTGCTGGAATCACCACCAGTTATGTCTACCAACTTTTAGATTTTCTGCTGTTAATTCCTTTGACTGGTTGATATTCCCTCTGGATACAGGTTCTGCATATCCCTTCACCTAAACAGGACTTAAAACAGTTGCCTCAGGTCCCCAGAAAAAGTTGTGACCCTTCTGGTACCTCAGCTGCTCTAAGCACTCAGTTTGCAGGGCATGAACCTTATGAACGTCCTGACTTGAAGCTTAGCTCTTAAAGGTCACATGATAACTGAAGCAAACAACAGGCTTTGAAAATGCTCCTAACAATCAGTTCTTAGTTTGGCTAACAGAAGGATACAGATCTATCTTAACAAAAGATCTACTTTCTACGTGGGACTGCCCAATGCTTAAAATTCTTTGGGATTTGGATAAGAGAGTCATAATTCACCTACGCTGACATAGACGTACACTAGCACCAGAAGCAGATTTTTCACCATGTCTATCCATTCCCAACCCTCTGTTGCTTATTTTTTCATCTTGGCACATATGTTTCTGCAATTAGAGAACGATGGAAGAGCCCCCATGAATGAAATCTAACACAGCATAAGAAGTTTAAATTTTTTTTAACAAGTATATGCCATTGTTGGCACATGTTTTTCATTGCTTCCAGCTGAAAGCTCTGAAACAAGTTCTAGAGACTATTTAGTTTAAGCTTCGTTCTAAAGCAGAAGTAAGACAGAGAGTAGCAATTCTTTAACTGCTTACTTATTCCTTAGAAAGCACTAAATTGTAATAATTAATAATCCTAACTAATTTCTTAAAACACTGCTACTGTATAAAAGCAAGTGCATCATAAACTGATACACTGTAATAGATTGAACAGATTGTCTACTATGATATGACATACAACAGCATAAGGTTCTAATTATATTATTTTTAACTAGAATAAACTATCTATTGGATAGAAGCTGACACCCAGCAAGGTACTTTAATTCTCAAGCAAATGTTCATTTTTCTGTACAAGATATTATAATGAAAATCACATCACAATTATATTGTCTTGCATAATATAAAGTAACTCATGTCCATTCCTCTTCTATCTTTTGTGAGGTCACCTTAATTTACTATAATTGTACACATATAGTTAACATTTTAAGAAAATAACCTGTATACAGAGATGGTGATCAGAATCATTAAAATGCTGAAGAATTGGACTAGAAAAAATAATTGCATTAATGTAATTACAAAAATCAGTTCCTTAAGACACTGGCAACAGAATAACGAAGTTTAATTATGCAGTGCTGCTTAAAGTGGTAAAATTCAAAACAGCTAAGTAAACAATAATGACATTTTGACAGGAGGAACTATACTGGGAACAAAATATACGTCAGGCTTTATCAACTACTGAATTCTTAAATTCCATTTAACTAAAATAAAATTCACATAGACTACACATAAAATCCAGAAATACCAATGTATCACTGAGTGATTTGTCTAGGTTAAAAATTAACAATGCCAGTTTAAGAAATCTGATACGGCTCTGTGCAGCCAGCCTGATTCTCACATAATAACTGTAACTCATTCAGTCGTGTTAGTCAGGACACATGAACACCTGACCTGCCCCAGTACAAGGCTGCAGCTGAATGCAGGACCTCCCACTTCCTGGTGCTGCCCTACCTCAAGGACCTTCCAGACTGACAGGGAGAAAAGCTTCTAATCACAAACCACAGAGTGGCTGAGGCTGGAAAGGACCTCTGGAGGCCGTCTGGTCCCCACCCAGGCCTCTCGCAGAGCTGACTGCCCAGGACCATGTCCAAATGGCTTTTGAATTCTTCCAGGCATCTCCATCCTCCTCATCCTCTCTGGGCAACTGTTTCTCAGTCACCTCCACAGCGAGAAATCGTTTCCTAATGTTTAGCCAGACTTTTCTGTGTTTCACTGAGTGCTCACAGTGATCCTGATACCATGCACCACCTGGCTCCCACGTTTTTACACCCTAAGTTATAGTTCCAAGCTAATCCTTGTGTCACAAGGTGACTTCACCCAGTTTGTACAATGTCATGGGGGTTGTATTTTTGTAAAATCAAAGAATCATGAAGGTTGGAAAAGACCTCCAAGATCAAGTCCAATCTTCAACCCAGCATCTCCATATCATTAAACCATATCGAGAAGTGCCACATATAATTTTTTGAGTACTTCCAGAGATGGTGACCTGTTCCAATGCTTAACCACTCTTTCCTAATACCCAAACTGAACCTCCCCTGGGGCAACTTGAGGTCATTTCACCTTATCCTATCACTAGGTGACTGGGACAAGAAACTATATCTCAGCCACTACCTTCTTTCAGGTAATGAGAAATAAGGTCTCCCCTGAGCCTTCTTTTCCCCAGACTAAACCACCCCAGCTCCACTGTCTGCTTCTCATAGGACTTACATTCCAGATCCTTCATCAGCTTTGTTGCCCTCGACACACTCAAACACCTCAATGTCAATTTTGTGAAGCTTTAAATTCTTTTGTTATGATGGATAACAGAAGGCTGATTGTACAAATATCCTGTAGTACTTGCCTGGTCTCCAATCTACCTGCGAGAAGACAGTGGCTGTAGGGCATAAATTTAGCTTCCCCTTAAGCAGATATTATTCTTAAGGACTTTTGAGACAAACTAGATAAAAATCAGATTGCAAGTACTAAGTGCTCTTATCCTGAAAAATTACCAGAGTCAAATTAGGATTTTGCTACTGAGAAAATAATTTAAAATGTCACTCCATTACAAAGGGCATTCAAACAAAAAAGTAAACAATCACATTGCACAGATTCCACTCCAAACAGCTTGGAGTCTCAGTTTTAATTTACTACTTCTAATTTGCTACTTTTTCCTATGTTTTGAGAGTATGCCATCCCAAGAAAAATTTAATAGATCATGTAAGCTGTTGTCCACTTGGGCTTATTTTCTACTTTTGCAACCTAATGTTTCCTGCAATCAGTAATTATAACCCATTGAAGCTAAGCAAACTTTCATAAAACTGAACGTTTTTTCTAAGATAGTGAGATAAAGCAGAAATACATTAAGAAGTCTTAAACAAATATTTGTTACATTTGCTTATAGTTCACAACATAATACCATGTCATTGTAAAACATTTCACTAAAAATATTTTGAAAGCAACCTGAAAGTACACAGGAAGCTGTACAGAGGCCTCAGTGAAGACTAAAGATATACAGTGACATGACAATGCAAAAATTTCCTTTTTCCATGTTGCTGTTGAAAAAATAAAACAATTATTCATTGTACAAAAAAAATCTACTTACTGTGAAACTTAAATTTCCATTACTCTCGTGTTTTGCCATAGCCAGCAAATAATATTCTGATGAGAGACTACTAAGTTTGGGTTCAGGTCTCCCCTACTTATACTACCTTTGTATCACCTGCAATTCTCAAGTCTTGCTTTTCCAGTTCAATGCTATTGCTTTATTCTAGGTATGAACTTGTTATCTCATTAGTTTTTAATATAAATTTTTATTTTAATACAGTTTTTTGTCTTACCTTTTTCCTAATGAATACCTAGCTAAATGGTTTTGATAGTAACATATGTATTTCAAATTTCCTTGTTCAACTGTATGTTCTTATAACGTGCTTGAGAAAAAATAAAACACCATTTTTGAAGTGACAAACTACATAATTGTCATCATCCTGTTCTGCCACCCATTGATACAGTCAACATTAGAAAGTATCATAACTTCCAATCATGCTATATTTGGTTCTGTCTACATGCAACTGCAGGAAAAAGTAATTTTAATTAATATTTTATCTGATTTTTAAAAAATTACTTTAGCATTGAACACTGCAAAGACAGAACCACTGCAAACAGGATAACCTTCTTTCCCTAACTGTCACGTTGGTACAGTGGATTTTAAGGTATGTCGTCAATATAAAATAATATAAAGATCATATAAAGATAACATTGACTAAAACAATACCAGTCTATCAGGAAAATATATTATTTTATCATTAGGTATACTACAACATTTGAAATACTCCAGCTAAAGCCTGGAATTAACGTCTACCCAAGTAATGGGCTGCAGAAAGGAAATAAAACTGTGCTTTAACTACCAAGTGCAAAGGGGAAGTAACTCTGCCCTGTAATTTCATCAAACATAATATGCAAACAGATAAAAGTATTGTTGTTGAAGCACAATGGAAAAGCTGAAGGAGCAACCCCAAACAATTAAAAATGGGTGAATAAGGAAGATGGACACGACATGAACAAAGGGGGTTTAAATGCTGTACAGCACACACGGAATTTGTTATAGAATCACAAACGTCTACTGTGTGAAACAACAGAGTATCACACATTGTGAAACAGTGACAAATGCCTACAACCTTTTAGACATCAACACCTGCTAGAGCAAAAACTTTACAAACACACAGAGAACATTAGGGGTATATAATTACGATCCCAGAAAATTTTACTCATATCCTCTTCAACAGCAATTTTTAAATTAAAAAGTACCTGGAACCCAGAAAGTTTTCAGATACCAAAACTTACATATGGAGAAAAGAGTAATGCAATACAGAAAAATTGCTTATCCTGATTAAGTTACACAAAAAGCACAATCTTTTCAATAGTTATTGTACTGCATCAGTTTTAAATTTTAACATAAAAGAATCTGAAACAACAGAAGAGATATTCAATATATCGGGCTAATTTTTAAAGCAGTGTGTTTTCTAAAATTTTGGCTCTGAAAGCTAAATCTTGCAAATAAAATGTATAACACAGGACTGCTTGAATCTACCCTTAATAATCATAAAAACCAAGCATCTAAAATAGCAGAATACTCTAGTATTCTTAGCCCTTTGGTGTCTGAATATTAACAAGTCCACCAATATTTACTGCTCCAACTGCTCAGCTTTATTATTTTTTCTGACCTTTTAGGATAAACACGGTCTCCAGGTAATACACCCATAGTTTCTGTGGGCCCTTTTGGGTCTATGGTTTCTACAGGGACAGCTGAGTTAAAACACTGAAGTGCGAAGGATATTGAACGGACAGTTTAGCTTCAGTTGCTTTCTTTAAAACACACTGATTTCCCAAATAAGTGCACCTCTAATCCTTTTAGTTATAAATTCAGATGATCTTCAAAATCTGAACCATGTATCTGTATGATCATTATCGTTATCTGCGTTCAAGAAGCTGCACAGGAAGAGATAAGTGGTGAGATTTTCTATTCCAAGAACAAGACTAAGATGTCTACTTATTTGTTCCATTAGGATGAAGGCAAAAAAACGTGAGATTTTTATGGGACAGGCAAATACAATCTGCCCACTTGCCTGGTTTCCCAGCAGGCAGGAAATAAAACAAATGGCCTCTAACTGTAAGTATCTAAGCGTTTCTACAAAACTCTGCACCACCACCAGAGTCCTGTGAGGAAGAGCCCACTTTGAGTGAGATTTAGGAATGGTACTCCCCAGTTCGGTGCCCCCCACCAAGACTCCCCCCAATGACACACTGCTCTCTTGTTCCTCCTTTCCCTCTCACTTCCTGCTGAAGCAGGATGGAGTTGAGAATTGGAGACATCAAAAATGAAGATCACAGGTTGAGATATGAACAGTTTACTGGAAACAGTAATGAGATAAGAAAATGAACAGTAATGGCAACAATATTAAAAATGAAAGTATACAAGACAGAGGGTGATTCACATGCAAAAATGCTCACCCTGGACCCTGAGACAATGAACAATGGAGCATGGCTTCCCCTCTCCTGCCATGCTTCTTTGACTGGAAGCCAGAGTCCCTTTCTCCCCACCCCTAACAATAATGTACAGTGGTATCGAATAATATTAGGGTCCTGGATGAAACTAGAACATGAGGATTGCAATTTGCAATTGAATTGTGAGGGAAAAAGGTGTCTCAGACCAGTCTCCCAAGAAACCCACTTAATGGCAGTCTATACAGACAATATAACTTTCCTAACCTAAGATCACTAATGGCATGTGCAGGGAAATTTTAACAAGTTCCAATACAAGTTGCTTTCATTAGTGCAAAATTGTCTTAACGTGGTCTTATTTCCCAAGAAATATCCATACAGCTGTGACAAACGTGATTGGACTGTCATTATGAAACTTCAAAGGGAACAGGAGGGCTTCAAAGTACTTTGGATTTATTTCTTCTAATATGATGTCTTCTCACATCATCATCTAAATGGTGTTTTGTGGTAGAATCAAGGAGTAGTTCTTCAGTGACATAATGTAAGAAGAGTTTATCCTGGTCATAAGGTTTGTTTTTAAATCTTTTAAGATAATCACACTGAATCCTCACCAACGTCTAGTATTCCTAACTCAATTTAAAAAAGGTCAAGAAAAAACACAACCAAAGCTTAATCCTTACAAAGTTTTAAGCCAGTAGATTGCTATTCTGTAGTTCTATGAAAAGCATGACAACAGGAAATTACCTAATGAATAAACATACAAAGAAAAATATAAACGCTTTCAAACATGCCTTATGCAGTTTTGTCAGTTACTTCAGCAAGCAATTGCAAATGTGAAAAGTTATTGTAGAAAAAAGAGGACTACTATCAGAAACTCCTCTTTTAAAATGCATTCCAACTCAGCTTCATTTAGTCATTACACATTTTGACAATAAGTGCCCATCCCTGGCAGCATTCAAGGCCAGGCTGAATGAGACATTGAGCTACTTGGTCTACTGGGAAGTGTCCCTGGCCCTGATGGGGCAGCTAGGACTAGATGAATCTTTAAGGTCCCTTCCAACCTGAAGTATTCTATGATTCTGTAATTTGATAATTCAAAAAGAGCTGCTTAAAAGGAGCTTCTGAGTCACAAGCATTTGCTCAAAATGTCTTCCTTAAGCTTCACTTAAAATCCGAAAATGGCCAATGCTCTGCATGACCTGCTCTTGGTGGGTACAAAACTGAGTAAGAAAACAAAGACACAGCAGGGGCTATAAATGAAATAAACTTCCAAAAATCAGGTTAACACAGTTAATTCTTTTTCTTAAAGGACAATTAAACCTCCTCTTCCTTCAAAAGACATCCCTACTGATTCATTATTGGGAGGTGTCCCTGCCCATGGCAGGGGTGTTGGTACTAGATGATCTTTAAGATCCATTCTAATCCCTTATTATTCCATGATTCTGTGATTACTAATGACATTATCAGTTAGTATTTAAGCCTCACATGGTTGTCAATGGGATTTTACTGTATTTCTCTGTCAGCCTTACACGTGCTCTTGTTTTGAATAAGAATCAGTGTATGTCCAAATAGTTTTCCATGACTAATATTAAGATCTATCATTGCTTTAATTTTCAGTATTGTCTCTGCTCCAAAGACTTTAGGAGAAAAAACACTGCCAGATTATAACATGTCTAATGTGAGATTAAGAAAAAATTGACCTAAATTCCACTCACTTTAGTGGGATGGCAGCCATTGAAATTGAAGTAGCGTAAGCTAGAATTCTGAAAACAGGTCCTAAACTATTATAGAACTTCTCTAGTCTTACCAAATTTTTAGTTCTAAACAGTGGTAGATATAGCAGACTCAGCCTTTACCACTTCTATTCCGTCAAGGAAAGATAAATACTACCTTTATGATAACAAAAGAGACCAAAGACTAGACACAGACAGACAACATTACACTGTTCCACCCACCTGGTGGTCCCTCCTTGTAAAGCTTTAGGTGAGCTAGAGACAAAAGCATAAGTAACATTGTATTTAAGCTTCACTCAGGGAATTTGTATTTGACACTCATCAGCTACATATTCTAGCAGGGAGTCTTGCACACTCCCTGCTTTTCATTCATTACTAAAAATATATAACTCAGTCAGTATTTTCAGCTCCCCCTCATATTGTTTTGTCTTGCAAAAAATTATCAACTGCTTATGAACTGCCTAATTTCACTAGCACTGCCTATCAAATCAAACCAAAATCAAATAGCAAGTAATTAAATAAATTTCTACCATGTAAAAATATCCCATGGATGTTCCTTGGTTAACCATGGGCCACATGCAGTAACACTATGAAAACAAAGCCACATCTGTAGTACCCCCCACTAGCAAAAACAGGCCATGCAAACCGAATACACTTGGAAATGTATCTATAAAGCTCTCAGCTTGATATATACACAGAATATCACATGCTGATTTTCTTCATTCCTCAAGACTTACAACTGGAAATCCATGCTCACTCATTATTGAATTTTCATGTTGTAAGGTAAGGGAAGGAGACCAAAGCAGATCGGAAAGCTTAGACTTTTCTGAGAGATTAATTCCATACAATCTGATTAGAAGACAGAAGTTTGGGGTGGGAACACTTTCAATAATTCCTCATTTTGCCTTTCATTTCCAAAACATGCATATAAAAAATAAAGTTTTAGACTGTGCAATAGCATTGACTGATATTGCTGACATATGTGACAGACAAAAATATGCCACCAGGTGGCGGAAATAAAACATAAAGCAAAAAATATTCCTGATGATTAGTAAAATAGGAGGCATGCTTCACTGTTTTGCAAAGAAAATACACACTAATGCATGCATGCTTTTCCTAATGCATGAAAACCGAACATGAAATAAAATGTGGATGTTTTGGACAACCTACATAATCAAAATGTCTAATGTATGTTCAGTTTTAACACAACACAGAACTTGTCTGAACACAAAGCAGCAACAATGTTTACAAATATACTCAATGCATGCTCATGAAAATCTTATAATACTGAGTGTGCTGCACTCTTCATCAACATTTCTAAAAGAAAAGCAGCATTCACTGGTCAACCTACAACCCTAGAAATACTGGATAGGGTGGGTCACAATGTTTAGAAGGGAAATTTCCATTCTTCAAAACTGTTGCAAAAAGCAAGTATACACATTCAAATATTCAGTATTACTCTATTGTGCTCACAACTGTGCTATGCAAGAATTACCTTTTCTTCTTTGATAATAAAACAACTTACCTAGTTAAATAATTTTAAATAAAATCTTACATGAAAACCTTTCCCACAGAAATCTCCATAACTCACATTTCAAGTAGATGGGTTACTCCTCAAACTTTACACAGCAATTTAGGAAACTTCTCTGCCATAATCTCAAAACTTCATGTAGAAAGCAGAAGCTTTGAAGTTAAATGACCCACATAGCCACTTCTGGTCAGTACACTCATTCTTGTAAAAAGCCATACATATTAAACTCGTTGTGTAGAAACATGCAAAATAATGTTAACACAATTTTAAAGTAATTAGAGAAGAAAAGCTGGAAAACTTGAGTGCAATCTACCTTTCTTGAGATGTACCACACCCTGTAGCACAAAGAAAAGCATTAACTTATAATTGCGCTGATTCATTAAATTTCAGAATAATGAAAGTTTCTTAATGTTTTCTCCCTGCATGGTAACCCTTCGTCCCATTTCAATATTCTCCTTTACTACAGCATTTGTTTCCTCCTCTATTTCCGCGATGAGTACTTCTCATCGTTAACCACCAGGTGTCATAAGGGAACCTACTCACCACAGCTACAACTCCTAAATTATTTACTTTTACAGATGTATTGATGCGACCTTCCAGGCTTTCTCAGGCTACAGTCATAAAACAGCAGCAAATTTTTAGGCTTTTCTTTCAATAAAAATACACATGAACAACTTTCAAAATCTAATTTGTTCACTCTTGGATTGGTTTTTATAAAGCATAACTACATTTGAGCATTTTTTTATAACTAGGAAATTAAAACTTATTTATACTCAAAGAAATTCACAAAATTACCTATCTTTTAGGGATAGGGGATTGGATAAAACAATACTGTGTGTTGTTTTAAAACATGATTCTAATCCTCCTTCCCTCAACCCCATTCCATCTACTCCTATTTATCCTCTCTTCTTTACTTCCCACTCAACTTGAACTTTTACAGACCAGTAACGTATTACATGTAAGGATGCCAAATCCACAGACTGGGAAATGAACAGACATCCTTCACGTCAGCTTAATTTTTGTTTTGGTTTGGGGCTTTTTTTTTCCGTTTTCTTTTTGTTTGTTTTGGTTTTTTTGTTTCATTTTTAAGACAAGGAAGAACTCTCCAAACCTAAAATTTCAAACATTCTCAGCACCTTAAAGATTCTGATTCAGTGAAAATATGGCAGATGTGAGAAAAGCAGACAAATGAAGAGGGACCTGTGGAAAATAAACAGTCCAAAACAAGCCAATAGTCCAGTATCCAAATACTGTCCAGGTACTTAAATAATACAGAGGACACCAAAGTAAACCTATGACAGCACATGAAGTATCTTCACATTAGCCACTGAATTCCCCAAGAATAACAGAACTGGTGCCACAAAGAATCAGCCTCCTATGGAAAAACCAGCACCCGCTTGATGGTCTGTTATGGAAATGAGGAAAACAGTTACTCCTCTTTCTGATTGCAAAGCAGTATAAAGCACTATTCAAAAGCAGTCACCTGAGTAACTTATCTGCCTGACCATTCCTCAGCTGTGAGGGGTTACAGTTACAGTTCATTTACCTGATAGCAGAGATGAATAGTTTGTCTTGTCATTTCACCCTCCCAGAAAGGGAATACTACAGGCACTGCTGCTGGGGACATTGAACTTCTCAATTCTTCCTCAATAAACGTCCTACTTCGTATTTACAAAACTAATCTATTACAAGATCACGTTCACCAATGCAATATGGTAAACAACTCTTTAACAGCAAACATGAGGAACAGATTTATTACAGAGTACATGTCTGTGCCACAGCAGAGGGAGCAAACTTGGCAGGACTGACACTGTATTTATCTAAAGAGAAGAAGAAATCTAAAAATCAGCTCTAAATGCAGGTGCAAATTTTCAGAAAGCATCATAACAAGCGAACAGCAAGACTGAAGAACAGGAAGGGGAATTCAATAAAACTCAAAGGCATTTCTGTTACACAAAGGCCTTCATATATTTTGAAATAGAACCATGGAAATAAAATACAAAGTCATTCTTCTTGTGTACACAATTGCTCTTTCACTGTGTTTCAATTATATAACAAGAATCATCTCGTAAAACCTTGTGACTGTTTTGGGTCTTTGCAAATTGGATTGCTCAGGTCCATAGTGTAGTCTACATTTCAAAATTAAAACTACAGTAAAATAAATAATTCACACAATTTGCCTTCATTATATTCAGGCAACAGACAGATATTCTCACTAGGAAAGTATTAAACTTAGAAATCAGCTTTCTACTTCAAGTGGACTAAAGCTGCTGTGTATGTGAATCTTATGCATGCAGGTATCCATGGCTACACATAAGTGTGTATGGAGACATTGCTTTGGAGACTGTAAAACCTGTCCTTGTCAGCCACCTGCTGCAAAGCATACACCCAGACCCAAAAACAACAGGTCTCCTAAAATGACAACAGTTCTACAGAGAGAATGCATAACAAAAATAAAGCCATTATTTTTACTGAAAAACTGGAGCATAACTCTTCTTCCCTCTCACCCTGTAGAACTATAATCCTCATTGTATTAGAAGGCATGGACATTTTACCCCATGGCCTTAGGTACAGTTACCATTCTGAAACTGTGGGGTTGGTGTGGGTTTTGTTTTTTAAGATTTAAGTTTAAAAAGTTAATCTTCCCTCCTATTCTGCATCTCTAAGAGCTTATAAACAGAAAGGGAATTTAATTTGACTTGAAAAATAGGTCAGAATTCTTATCCTAATTTTATGGATGGATAAACTGAAACTTGGAAAGGTTCCCAAAACTTTCCTGAAGCCATTCCAGAAAGTAGCAAAAAGACTGAAAATGGAACACAAACATCTTAACAACAAATATTAATCATCCACAGGTGCCTCTTTGTTCCAATACCAAGAGGCACCATATGAATGACTGTGTCACGTGAGGTGGGGAGGGAAAAGCAAAGGATATTTTTGTTGGTTGATTGGTTTTGAGCATGTTTTTTGTTAGTATTTTCAAAGTAAATCTTAGCATATTGTACTGGAAGATATTCGGAAAAGTGACTGCTGTAGTGATCAGCACATGTACAACCTCTCTGTGGCTGTAGAGATTTCTGAGCAGCACTATATCCAATACCTTCTAAATCCATAAAATCATATCTTTAGCTATCATAAGTAAGGGGAAAAAATGTCATTGTCACTCTAGAATATAGTATGGCTACCAAAATCTGGCTTGTAATAATACCCCCAGCTTCTCAAAAACACACCAGTGTATATGCCTGATTATGAAATTAATTACATGTACCTGTCATGCTACACCATAAATGCAGTAAACTGTAGTAAAATAATTTATAAAAACTTCATGCACTCTGAGGTCACATCAAATTGATAAATTGATCAGTGATTCAATCACAAAAGCACTACCTTGAATAAATGCAAAATAACCTGTTTGCTATACTTCTGCTTGATCTAATTCACTACAGTAAAATTTATAATAGAATCCCAGAACTAAACCCCAAACATCACACTGAAATGAAAGAAACCTAAATTACTAAAACTTTTTTTTTTTCCTTAGGATGAAATCAACTGTTGGTAGCCACTGTTAGAGCAACCTTTTTTCAGGACACTTAACATCAAGCATTGTCTTTCTTTTAAAGACAAACACAAACTGTTCAAGGCCACAAAGGAAGCTTATGTTAAAGAAAGATAAGAAATCATGCTCTTATCTCTCATCCTTTTGTTCCAACCATTATGCCTCTCTTTTTCTCACATAAGCTGGTTATTCCTTGCATTTACATCATGGCCATAAAGTGATTTTCTTGCTGGGAACTAAGAGTATAGGGGATCAAGGATCTGATATATTTTAGACTTAGCAATAAACCTGTGCCATTATTTTGTATTTCATTCCCCATTTACCCAGATATTTTTTGTCTAATAAGTCCTTTATCAGACACCTCCTGATTTTCTTATTTACCTTGTAAATTGTGCTTACACCATCACAGATTGTTATAGAAATTGTGGTACCATAGAGACAGCATTACCTCACTGCAGATTTAAAGATGATGAACAGACAAACTATGAGAAAATAGGGTTTAAAAATGTTAAATACAGACATTTGAATTAAAAAGAAAACACTGAATGAAAAAATTAAAAAACCTCACTAAATGTATTAATTTTCCAAGTGGCTTTTTTTAATGTTTTCTCCCACAGGCCTGTCAAATACTTCTCTCTCTCATTACTTTTTACATTTCTGTTTTGCTAAGCAAAAGACTAAACTCTCTCTGTTGTATATAAGAAACTCCTGAAGGCTAAAATGGTATTGTTAATAAGAATAACAGAATATGTATATCCATACCACCTAACGTGGAGACTGTTCTTCAAACATAAGTAGTTTTATGAGCTGCAGAGCCCATGCCTAAACTCCTTTTCCTGGACATGTGTCTGCAAGTGCTGACCTAATCATACACAGTAGTTGAGATATCCATTGTATGTGGATTCAATGTGATGTAGGATCACAGATTAATTTCTTCAGTGTAGACATGAATTATCTATATGGCTAGATATTTTCACCACACGTAATGGCTGACATATCTACCCTTCTGCCAGAGTTAATGCTTAAAAATGCGAGAAGTCTCTCCAAGAATTATGGAGGAAAAACAAAAAAAAAGCTTTAAATGAAAGCAGAGAAACAGAAATTTAGGACCCAAAATATATGCACAGAAAGTACTCTTTTTCTAGTCTTCCAGGACATAAATGTACTACAGACTTTCTGGACCTCAGCTATTTTAGACACACTTCAAAGAAGTTCCAGTTTCTCTAGAGAATCATGCAAGCAGCTTGTCCTAATTACAGAGAGCCAGTTGACAACACAGTCACTTGCTCTATGGAAACATATGCATTAAAGAATTAAGAAAACATAAATTAAACTAAAACATTGCAACATCATCCATTCAATTCAAAATGAACAACCCAAGATTTGGATACTGCAGGAGACAATATTATGACTGCACAAGCAGTTATCAAATGCACAAAAAAAACCTGGTGCTCAGCTGTATCCCTAACTTCTTTCACTTCTAATGTTCCTACCAGGCCTAGTCAGCCTCACACACGTGTTCCTTGTTATGTCCATTTGCTTTTCAGTTGGTTTCCCACACATCAAGCCAGACTATGAGCCTCAGAAGAGAGTTAGCTACTCCTCCAAGCTGCTATGAGTCATTGTGATGTCTGCTGCGTAGGCCAAATTAAGCCTGAATTTCTTGCTTCCACTAGGCAACAAGAACAATGAGGAAAAACATGACAAGGAGGTGAGAAAACATCAAAAAGACAGGAATACGCTCCCTCAATATCCCTACCTTCCTGTCATAGTTGTCATAGTGCATGGTGATGAAGACAGTAAATCAAAGACAGCGTAAAATTGCAGAAAAGATTACTGTATTCCAACATTCAAGTTTTCAGTCTTACTTAAATCCTATCTTATCATGACAGATGAAAAAAAAACAACATGCTACCTCATAAAATATGTACATATTCGTGTACCCTGTTAAAAGTACAAAGATAAATGTTGACAAATTTATCCTTGGATGTGAACATATATTTTGTCTAAGCCTAAAATAAAGCTGTGCTAAATTAATACTTACCTAATAATTCATCCTCTTATTATTGTTTTTATATAAATTCCTATTGTTTTGGTAGATGAAACCCTTAATCACAGAAATTAAAATACTAAAATTATTGACTGAAAGTTAATAAAACTAACTACTTCAGCATTTTTCATGATATAGATATTCATCTATTCAGAAACATCAGTGGAGAAAGACTGGAATCACATACGTCCCTGCTACACACAATTTTTGAACTCTATTCTGAGATCACAAATTTTTCATTTGATCTTAGTAGTCAGGACAAGACACTGAGGTAAGAAATAGGGTTTTTGGTTTAGACCAGCCAATTTAAATAACACAGATGTTTAACCTGTATTATAGCTTATTTTTAAGAAGCCCACATCATAAAAGCAGGTAAAGAAGCTCCTGAAGTATTGCTGGCTGGAAGGGAATTTTGGATGCAAAGGGGCATGAGGGGAAATGCCAGGGTAGACACGCACTTTGAAGGTACCTACTAGTGTCAGAGAGAAGATTGTGAATTTAGAAGTTTTGCTGTATTGCCACAATCATATTCATTAAAAACACTACAAACGCCAGCAATAAGACCAACATTGGTCCTACTCTTATAACTGTATCATCATGACTCATGAACAGTACCTAGCTTCACTTGTAGGAGACTCTATAAATTCATTCCCGTGCATAATGCTTTAAAACAGTCACACAAGTCCTCAGAACAGCCAATGTAAGTGATCCATCATATGCAACTTACAACTGATTTCTGGGTATCCCTAAGTAGCTGAAAGAAACAAACCTGCCAATCTCTGAGGCACACCTATAACTTTACTGAGGTCTTAACATAGTCTTAACACGCAAGCATAGCCTTTGCCTATTTCCTTTAAAAGCACTGCTTACATCTCATCCCAGCTGAATCACCAGCGGTTTGTTTTCATTCAAATCCCTCTGCCAGACACTGGAGCAACTAATGAACTGCAGAATCTGGTCTATAAAAATTCGACTTAGCAAACAAACCATCAACATGTTGATGACACTGCCACCCAAAATATCACAGTAACAAGAGCAACAATTTACACGGGCTCTAAGCCAGTCTGTCTTTCCCATTCAAATTTCAAGAAAGCATGACCTAATTTCTCTACAAGTAGTAGAATCTGGAGCTTTTGTTAATTCAGTTTTCTTTCTTTCTTTCTTTTTCTTTCTTTCTGTCTTTCAGCATATGTTTTGCCACAGATGATTAGTCATTAGAAGGAAAAATATTTGCTTGGGTAAAAATACAGCAAGCATATAGCCTGTAATAAAAATCTAAGAGTAACATCAACTTGCCAACAGCTGAATTCCTGTCCTGGTCATCTAAGTGATAGACTCCCAAATTCAGATCAATCAGATGCAACGTAAATTCAATTCTATGTATTATATTCGATTCTATATATTAGAACCATATTGTTTCTGTCAAAACCAAGTTTTCTCAATCTTCCAACAACTTTTACACTTCCAGTATTATTCCGACTCTACAAAAAAAGAAAGATTAAAGCAGAGAAAATCGAAAAAAGGGGAAGAAAGACTAAACAATAAAAAGCAATTGAAAAAACAAATAGGAGTACTGTTTCTCAAATACAAGGTCAGATGGATATCCACTGGAATCAGAAAAAGCCACACAGCATCACTCTGAACAATTTCTAACAGCAAAGTTGTATAAAAGCTTTCTTTTAGTTAATACTTAATTAATACTTTCTAGGTGGTATTTTCTAAAATGTCCAGGTACCTGAAGAAGAGATGGCCTATTGTCTTTCACTTTAATATTTCAGACTATTCCTCAGTTTATGGTTAATTTCTGAATATCAAGGAGTTCCTGTTTTACATTCAAGAATATAAATTTGAACCAGAGTTGTGGTGGCTAAAATAATCCCTTTCTCCCCTGTAAGTATCTTATGTAAATATCTAAATAACAAAAAAACCCAAGAAATATTTTTCTGTGGAAAGCTTATCTGATAATTAGCATTGCACTCTGGACATACATAACCTCTCATACACTTGCATAGGACTTGCAATGTATGTGGCTAGCTATAGAAGTGGCCCAACTGGATATGAGCATTTCTCTGTTCATACACATGTTGCAATAATGGTGTTTTCATTCTGCACAGTACCTGAAGAAAATCTGAAGCCAGACCAGAGCTCAGCAGGGAGCTGCCCCCCACACCAAGGCATCAGAAAAGGCAGTCACGTTGCCACGCATTCACCAATCTGTCACTCACTCATTTGAACAAAATCCCACTGGAAACAGACAACCTAATTTTTCAAAAAAACCCCACTTCTTTCCCCATTGATTTGTACAGGCAAGTTAGCAGATTTCAACACATATTTAGCCATTTACATTTAAAAATCAGGTGCAGAATTAACAAGTAGCAGTAAACCACACATATGAAACATAAGGTCTGTTTTTCCAGATAAGAAAATACTGTGACTTATGACCATCTCTGTATTAAACAAGATTCAAAATGTCAGCAACTAATTTCTGCAAATGCTTCACCTCTTTGTTTTACCTGCTTCTGTGTACTTCAATCCTACTTTTACTTCTTCATGATTTGCTTTTGGTGGCGGCCAGACAGTCTGGAGTCTCCCTGGAGTCTTGTCATCTTGCTCTGAGGGACTCAGGTCAGGCTGTTAAAAATTACACAAGATAAAATTAAAGTCTGCGGTATCAATTGATCCCAAACAGCAACTGTCATGCTCAGCTCTACACATGTGCTCCAGAAAGATTATCTTCTCATTTTACTGATTGAAACAGTGTTGAGTTGGTTGGAAAGGACACAAAAAAATTAGTGTAGAAAAATATTTTTGAGGAGGAAAGTAACATAATGCATGCGACACGCAGTGATTTGTTGAAACTGTTCACATCACTGTGGAGAGCTGTCTATCCTTTGGTGAACCACAGAGCTGGTCACGAATGCTAGGGGTTTTTTCCTGTATCTTTCTTCCAGAGAGAAATATCGCAGAGTGTGCTCCTCTGACAAGTAAACATTAGAGCAATTCACCTAAGACATCATTTGACAATATAATTTTCTGGAAGCAGAGCTAGTTTATGAAATTCCTGCCCCACCCCCAGCAGATTGCTCAGTCCACATACCAGGTAATACTGCCACATCAAAGTAATGCTGCAGCTGTTAATGGGACTGCACTGTCAACTGGAACGCTAAAATAACTCTTTAAATGGGGAAGCGGGTGGAGGGGGAATGACCCACTAGACAAGCATTCTTCTGGAAGGATTTTTTTGGGTGTTTTTTTGCATCTCCAATATTTCTGTAATCTGATTTACAACATGTTACTACAAGTAATTGCATAGACACAACTGCAACAACAGTGAAACCCTATATGAAAATGGCCCCATAAATGACCCACAGGAGCAAGGGAAAGCAAAGACTAAACCCTTGGACTCCGGCTTTGCCCTGAGAAAATACAGATTTGCACTAGACTGGACATTAAGCAGACATTTATAAAAGCCACTCCTGCTGACTCCTGTGCCTCCTCCCTCCCTGTGTGTGATGACAGCTTCCCAAATAGGTTTGCTGTGAGCCACACGAACGCTGACGCCAGCACAGCCGCAGTGTAAGCAGGAAGGAGCAAGCCAGGAATGGGAAGGGCACACACAGGCTGCACTTACTGTACATTCCACAGCCAATGAATACCTGTTTTCTCCTCCCCATAGGTAATTTACTACAAACTGGTATTATCGGTCTACCCAAGTGTTGACCAGGATTTCTACATGTTTTTTTTTAATATTATGAAAGAATAGAAGTTTTAAAGACAGTATATCCAACACAGAAAATTAATTTAAAGTAGCTTTAGATTTAAGGTCCAACCCTGAAAATGGAATCCTTCAGGTAATTCCCCCTTCAGCCAACAACAGTCTCCTGGGCTAATTATGTCTGCTAAAGATGTGGCTGTAAGAACTTTGGGTTGGGGGAATGCCAACCCAAAGGTTACTCATTTAATTAAAGAGTTCAAATTACATTAAAAGTAATTTATGATTGTATGAAAACTTTGCATTGATATATTTTAATATACTAACTACATCTCCATATGCCTGAGAGCATTAACCTTGCAAACACTTATATTAATCAAAAACTTGAGTTGTCTAATTGAAATCACTAAGTTACACCTGGATAAGGTCAAATGCTTATCAATATTTGAAAAGCCAGATATATGCATGTAAACAAAAAAAAAACTTCCTGTTCTGTGTCTTGAACAAACTGAACTGAAAATCACCCACAACTTCTTGTATCAACTCTTATCATAAAATTATTCCTATAGGTAAAATGCAATATTACTATTAAAAATAAAATACTCAATGAAAGAAAACACAGTAAGATTGATAAACTGTTAAATAATATTACAGTAAATATCTGCAGCATCAAACTATTTTAAAGCCATAATTAACATATGGAGAACTGTTATTTAAAATCACAAATCACTGATTTTTAAGTTTCACTTCTAATTGAGAGGCTTTTAGCGTCACCATCAGTTGTGGCTGAATTCTGCTTCAACTGCAGATGATAAAAAATTCTGACAAATTAGCCCCAAGATTTCCTCGGCTGGGAATCCAAAATTTGAGATTGCCAAAAGAAGAGCAATTTTGACATTTTGATCTTAAGTCCCCACCAATAATATCTAAACAAGAAAATATTTTTTTAATCCTTCTACTTCCAGATCTTAGGAAGAAAAAGTAATTCAACCTACAGATTTGTCTGATGGTCCATCCCCAGGTTTTGATTTTGACCTTTCAAATACAGCTTTCAAGGACTCTTTTTCATTTCTCATTTTGCGTTTTAGGGCTTCCAGCTCTGAAGTATCTGCAGTTGTTTCTTTCTTGGGAGGTCGCGTGAATAAGGCTTTAAAGGCATCCAGTGCAGATTCAGCAGGGCTTGATTTTATCTCCTCAGAGGGAAATCGTGGTTCTCTTTTGCTGGAGGCTTTGTTCTCTTGAGCTTCATCACTGTCCTCGGTCTCCCCAGATCCCTCACCAGAGTCCTCAGTTCTATCTTCATTCTTGGAGACCTCTATGTTTAACAAGTGCGAGAGTTGTTCTAGGAAAGTGGGATTTGCTTTAGGCTCAGATGATTTTTTTTTAATGGTCAAACCTGATGCAATACTGGATTTCTTAACAGGCTGTCGTAATTTAAGCAGAGCTAAATCATTCTCCCTTGGTTTAATTTCTGTAACAGTTTCCCCATCTTCTGTGGTTAGTCCCTTTTTCCTCACACGTAGTCCACTAAAGAAAGCAGGCAGCTGGAAAGTCTTTTCAGCCAGTGCTGTTTTTTGGAGTGATATATTATCAACGGAAGGTCTTTGTTCTTCATCTGAAAGTTCTTGAGGGCATTCCCCTGTAGCAAGCAAATGAGTGAATTGCTCATCCATTAACATTTTGTCTTTTCCACTGGAGTCATACTGTAGAATACCGTCCAGCTCTTTTGGGAGCTGGTTAGAGAATGGTGGGTGTAACTCAATGTCATCTGTATCCACAGTGCCATCACTGTTGCTGTGCCCTTCTGATTCTGACTCTTCCTTCTTTTGATTGCTATTGTCCAAGGCCTCAGCACACAAAGCAGCGCTTTCTTGCCCATATTTGCTTGCATTGTTCTCATCGGTGTCTAGGTCCTTATTCTCCGTGTCCGATTCTGTGTCACTTGTTGTATGAACCAAAGTACCTTGCACAAGAATAGCATCCTTGTCATCACTGTCCGATTCAGACAAAGAAGTCTGAACAAACCTCAGATGCTGAAGAAGTAATTCCTTTTGGTCAGCTAAGTCCAGCTCCAGGCCTGCTTGCCTGCCAGACATTGGGTCAGCTTGGCTACTGGTACTACCCACACTGTGCTGATTTTCTGAGTCCTCATTACATCCATTATCATTCCTCTCATGCCAGGTGTTAGCCTGAGTATTTATATTGCTGTGCAAAGGTTGAAATGCTTTAAGCACTGTTTCTTCTTCGGGAGCTGTAGATTCGAGCTTAGTTGTAAATCCAAATAGTGTTTTCACAGAAAATGTAGTGAGTGGGTCAGGGTTGCTTTCTGCTGTGTTCTTCAGGTCTACAAGCTCACTACAGTCAGGCATCCCATTACGTTCTTCCATGTTGCGTGCAGTAGAGAATAGGTTCGCTTCCAGCAGTGCTGCTGACCGCTGAGCCAACACTTACTGCGCGCATTCAGGCTGCCGGCGCGGCGCTCAACAGGCGGCCCGGCCCGGCCCGGCCC
>VWZS01007364.1:0-11777 GCA_013397075.1 Rhabdornis inornatus | reverse complement strand
CCCCCAGCCTTCACCCCCCAGCCCCGTCCCCCCCGAACCCAGCTGCTGTTAGTGATGCTCACCCTGTAGGTGAAAACCTGTAGAACTCACAGTGGCGGTGTGTGTTCGTCCTGTCCCTTCCCTCTGGCTCGTCCTGTGACACACAGACACGTAGCTTCGTGGTGAGAGGTGGCACCTGGCACTGATCACCCTGATTTCGGAGTAAGGAGGAGGTCCCCGTTCCTCTTTCTGCTTTCCTAGTTTTTAAAACTGAGTATTGTTCTGTAGGATAAAAAGGAACTTAATTATTTTAATTATTTATTAACTTAAACCGTGTTGATCTTGATTTCAGGGCATGTTACTAATCCCGAATTTTCCTTCGTGTGTATTATTTATTTTAAGAGTTTTACAAAAACATTGTTTTGTTTGTATCAACATTCAGTCTTTCAACTTTTCACTCTTAGCAACAGCATTAAACCTTGATGATTTACAACCCTCACCCACTGAGACATTTTTACCCACTTATAATTTTACTCACCAAGGGCAAAACCCTTCAGACCTCATTCTGATAATACCTTAGGCTTCACCGAGAGCTTTTCATAAGTCTTTGGGGATCTGGCTCTCAGCTATTTGCCTGTTACAGTTTTTGCCTCCAAAGGTCAAATGTCTCTGTCTAGGATGCTTCATGTCCAAAATGCTGCTCAGTGATTGTTGTTCTGTTGTACCTTTACTCCTGAGGTAGTGTCTCAAGTTCTGTTTCCTAGGACAGTAGATGTGTGTTTATTTGGCAGATGTACCTATATCAAACGTGTTACTTAGTGCACAATCCAGATGTTTTTGCATGTATTGCAACTTCTCTTTTGACCTGAGGTTACTGCTTTGTATTGTTAGTAAGGCATAGCAGGCAAGGCGTTGTGCCTGTGTGCTAATAAACATTCTTTTCTTTCCCGAGTTTCAAGAGTCCTCACTGGAATTTATTATTTTACCCCCTGTCATGAATAATTCAATCTACTCCTTCTGAACTACTGAGTCCCTTAGAAAAGCAAGTCATTGAAGAGGAAGAAAAAATAGGGGAAAATTCTGGGTCTGTATTGGGGGAAAATGGTTCGAATTGCTGAGTTTTACTCTTCTTTTTCACTCATGATGCATTGCAGCTGCCGTGGGCATCACTGGTAATAACTGGCACTGGGTTTGCACTTGTGGCTACACATCCCTTGCTTTCTCTGGGCTGCTGTCCTACCCTGGATTTAAAAGAACAGTAAAGGCACATTTTATACACAGGAAAAGGCAGAAAACACAGTGGTTTGTAAGTAGGTCGTGTCCCTCCCCTTTTGACAGGAAAACAAGTCACGTGGAGATAAAATGACCTGCAAATTGAAGAAAAATAGTTGACAGAGGTTGGGAGTACAAAACCAGGTCTCCAGCTGGTGTTACATGCTTTAATCACTGGTTACAGCTTTTCCATGTTGAACTCAGTAATTTCATGAAAACAGAAAGATTCCTCTTAAATTTGTTTCCAGAACTAACATTTTAAATAAGTAAACAGAAATGGCACATCAGGTCTGGGTAAGAAGGAGATACAGCAAGTGACATAGTAAAATCAGCTTCTATTCAGTACTTCGTGACCTTGTGGCCACATCTTCTCCATTCTGCTTACATTTTTGGCGTTTCATAGAAAAACTGAAATTAACTGAGAGAGCAACGTACCCTTGAAGTTGTCAGCTACTGCCAATGGAAGAAAAAAAATTATAATACTTCCCAAGCAGCTCTGTTCAAAAGTCCTGCAAGGTAATTTAATTTCAAGTTGTTTTCCCAACACTTTAAACCGTTCATTGTACTTATGCCAAGCAGTTGGCTGATTTACATCTTTTTTCTAAGGACATGATTTTAGGATCACAGAATGGTTTGGGGTTGGAAGGGACCCAAAATCCCACCTTGCTGCTGCCATGGCAGGGACAGCTCCCACTGTCCCCAGGGTCCAGCCTGGCCTTGGGCACTGCCAGGGATCCAGGGGCAGCCACAGCTGCTCTGGGCACCCTGTGCCAGGGCCTGCCCACCCTGCCAGGGAACAATTCCTAATTCCCAAGATCCCATCCAGCCCTGCCCTCTGGCAGTGGGAGCCATCCTGGGATTTCCAAATAAATCTGAGAGCACCCAGCCCTTTTCACACTGACCACAAGGGAGGCAGGGGAAGTTCTGGTTACAGGTCACAAAATCCTCAGCTCTGTGAAGAAATTAGTCTTGACTGGTTATGCAAAGATAACAAATAAGAATTGTGAAGGCTGAACTATGCCTTGCAAGTTACATTCCAGTATTCTGGCCCTATTGCTGCATAGCCTTAAAAGAAGTAAAATTTGAGAAAACCAGATTTTTGCTTGAAATTTCCAGTTTCAAAGAGGGCTGAAACAGTGACTGGTGCTTGTCCCAGCTCCTGGCTGCTGGACACAACTCTGTCCACAGGGGTTGGTAAATGCAGGGGCAGCAGAAATCACTTCAAATTTGTTTTCTTAGGGGTGGCACCTCCACCCTGTGACGCTCTGGATTGGGTGGGTGGGCCAGAAACACTGACAGAATCGTTGCTAAAATCTTGTCTTCTCTCACACTGCCCCTCCTGGAAGTTCTGTGTTTATAGGATTGGGGACAATAGGTGCAAATCACATCTAGATCCTCGATGTGTTTCATGTAGAGCAAACCCAGACCCTCTCCAGACAGAGAAGACACAAAGCCTTATCAGTACCTCAGATTCCATTTGGAATAGCAATACTTTGTTTATTCCATGGTGTTTGCTGCAAAAATTTCATATCCAATGGGAAAACCATCTGAAAAAAAAGAGCACCTTTTCCCTTCTCTACCCATTCCTCCCCAGGTTTCCATGACAAAGAAATGCTGGATCACCATGGTGGAAAGGGAGAAGGTGTCAGAGTTCAAGATACCTTGGCCTCTGTGGTTCTTGTGATACCTTTTCAGCTGTGGTGTTCTGGTCACTACTGGTTTGAACCCCTGACAATCACCATCTCAGAACTGATTCACTTGTGTCTGCAATGCAGCTGGGGAAAAAACCAAAAACCAAAAAACAACCAATCAACCAACCAACAAAACAAAAACCCCCCCAAAAAACAAAAAACCAACCAACAAAACAAACAAACAAAAAACCCCAAAAAACAAAAACATAAAACCAACCAACCAACAAAACAAACAAACAAACAAAAAAAAACAAAACAAAACAAAACAAAACCCCCCCCAAAAACCCCCAAAAAACCAACAACAACAACAACAAAACCCAACAAAACAAAACAAACAAAAAACCCCAAACGAAAAACCAAAAAAAACAAACAAAAAAACCACCAAAAAAAAAGACCACTTTTTGGATTTCAGAGATTCCTGCTTTTCCAAACTGTCAATTCCACGTGTAGGAAAACCTTTTCTCCTCCCTTTAGCCAGAAAACACACTGCTAATTATAGGCAGCCTTTCCTCTACTCTGTAGTGGATGTCCTGTGAAGAGCAACTTTAATAACTTAAAAATAGCTGGGGTTATTTTTAAACCTCTGGCTGGGCCTCGTTGAGCTCTTTATTTAGTGGAGGTGTATCAGCTCCTTGAGGAGCCTTTCTCTGGAGGAATTACAAGTGTAGGATGACTGCTCTGAGCCTGCTGGTCCCCTTGGCCAGTGTGTGCCCATGACTGGCTCCAAGTGCTGGATTTTCCTCCCCTGAGGAATGCAGAGGTTGGATTGCCTCAAAAAGGGATTTTTTTTTTTTCCCCAGCCTGAGGGTGGCTGCACTGTGTAAGGGGATATTGAGCATCCACAGTCACGAGGAATTCTCAGTGAGAGGTCAGGGTAACCCCAGGGTATCAGCTGTGTTTGCTGCTCTGCCTTATTCTGAATCCCAGGAATTACAGACCCCTGGAACAGAAAACCAGGAATTGCCATTACGCCAGGGGACAATCCAGCCTCTGGTATGGAAGGACATTGTGTCCAGTGGCTCCTTGCTGCTGTAATTCAGCAGAGCTCTGATTCAGCAACAGGAGAGACACTGACCTGTGACCTTGCAAAGCTCCTGAGGACAAACACAGCACCCTCCAGCCCATAATTCCACACACAGAGAACAGCTCAGCTCCTCACGTCTGTCCTGACTCCCTCCACTGCTCATAAACCATTGAAACTTGACTTCAAATAAATTGTCAATCAGAAATTTGTCTGGTCCTTGCAGGTACCTGCCCTGCCCGGGAGCTCCCACAACAAACTGTGCAGGGGCAGATGGATTGATGTGAACTGCACCTGAATTTACACTCAGCTGCTGCTGCCTCCCCAGCACGAGCAGTGAAACCACAGCAGCATTTGAGTTGTTAGATAATTACACTAGAGATGAAAACAGGGCATTATTTATGGATGTTCCTTGGCATCCCAACTGTTCCAGGAGCTGAGTTTCTCACAAAATAGACAACAGACCTGTAGTAAAGCCAAACTATTTTTTGAGTATTAATGATATATTCGCCAGAAATCATTAGGGAACTTGCTAACAAGGTTTTTTCCAGGTGTTTCTGCTGTAAATTCACGGTCTGGGGTTTGTTTGCATCGTCTGTTCTCCCAGGCTCTCTGCTGGCAAACAGGTTGAACCTCTGCATAATCCAGCCAGGCACTTCATGGCCTCACCTGCTTCCAGGTGAAGTCCTGGTCTGCTCAAGGCCCTAATGAAAAAATGGTAAAAAATGTAAAAAAAAGTTTAAAAACGGTAAAAAATGTAAAAAAAAATGTAAAAACAAAGTAGGTGTGTGCCTCCATCACGAGCCATGGATTGGCTGTGCCCATATTTCCTTACTCATGTTACCCCAGGAAATCCACAACTGGCTTTTTTTTTTCTCTATCAACACCAGGAACACAGTTGATAAAAAAGTGATGTGCTGGAGAGACTGTTTCCAGATGCAATGATCTGGACTGGCTGTTTTGGTTTTAATTATTGGGGGTGAGCAGGGCTCCCATCAGCCCAAACAAGGCATGACATTTTGGGGGAGAGATGTCTGTGTTTTGTAAAGGTTCAAAATTCTGAAAATGTGTGTTTAGGAAACGGAGATGTAAAATTAAAAGAACAAAGGGAAAAGGGTTTTTAAGTCTTAGATTTCTAAAAGCTGCACAGTGCTGGCCTCTGCTCCTCTGTCAGCCTTGACACATGTTCAGCTCTGGTGGGAGCAGAGCCAGGTGAATGAAAGTGGTTGTTCTTTCATCCTTCCAACCCATTGTGTGTTATTTCTTGCTGTAATTTACTGCTACATAGCTATAGAGATACAGCAGTTCTAAATGCAATATAGTAAGGTAATAATAGTAATTCTAGATGAGAGGCTTCAGAGGCTGTTTCATGTTTCTGGGCCCCTCTGCCTTACAAATAGTCAAGAATTAATGTCATGAATTAAAAAGTGAAGAGGAGAAGGGGAAAAAAAAAAAATCCCAAATGTCCTGCTGTGATCTCAGCTCAGCTCGCTGCCCTGACCTGTTTCCACCTGGGATGTGAGTGGGTGGAACTGTGGCACTGCCCTGCCCTGGTGCCTCTCTGGAGCTGTCCAGGCAGGACTGACCTTTCTCTTCTGGCTGGTTCTGGCTCTGGGGAGGAGCAGGACCAGCCCCTGTGTCCGTGTCCATCTGTCTGTCCATCGCTGGCGTGGATGCCCTGCACTCCAGAGGGGTTTGGGGGATGGAGTTGCTGCCACATCCCTCAAGGGCACCCTTGGCAGGGCAAATGCCACTCACCTAGCCCAGCAGGGGCAGGATTGGTCCCTGCAGAAATTATTTTGGTTTCTCTCATCTCCCTCTGCCCGTCTCAAATTTCCTGGGCTCCTGTCAGTGCTCTGCCTCCTGCTCCCTCCACACTCTGGGCTCGCTGCAGGCAGCAGGACGTCCCTACCTCCAGCTCCAAGGTCAGTGTGACTGCACAAATATTGCTTTCCTAGCCTCAAAACCTGGCATTTCAGTTGTGAGGGTTGTTGGGTTCAAAGCACCACCGGATGGTGGTGTTAATCTGAACACCAAATTTCATAATTTCCTGACTTGTGGAAGTGCTTGGTGCAGGGAAGTATTGTGCCAGCCCCCAGTGTGCAGCTGCTTCAATTAACCTAATCACAGGTTTATTAAGGTTTGGGAAAGACCTCTAGGATCATAAATCCATCCATTAATGCTGACCCTTAGGTAGCAATTTTAGTTAGAGAGAGAGAACCCTCTTTGCAGATGTGTAGCAAGGTCAGAGAAAATGTCTTTAACTACATGAGTTTTTTGTGGTTTTGGTTGTAGCCCTCTGCACTGCGAGGATGAGAGGGTTTTACTGCAAAATGGCACCAGATTGGCTCAGCAGGGTGAGTGGTGCCTGCACCTTGGCTGGGCTTTGGCAGGAGAATTTGGGCATCTGGGTCTCACCTGGTGGGGTCTGAGCAGCCAGACCTTCAGCTGACAGAAACCAAAATTCATGGTGGGACCAAGGGGTTGAGGAGTTACCATGTCCTCTCTGCTCACACGAGCCTGCTCACAGGTTCATGGTTTGGAATTTTATCCTTTCCCCCCCGCCCCCACACAAAATTAATAAGTTTTTATAACCAATCGCTGTCCTCTGGAATTACGAGGGGGAAGAAACTGAAACGTGGTTGATATTTTTGGGTGGAGATGTTCCACGCTGTAATTAAGGCATGGTCAGAACAATCTCTGCACTTTGGAGACTGCATCTCAAAAAAAAACCCAGATGAGCCCAAAGGGTTTGAGTGATGCTGAGGGTGAGCGGTGAGGAACTAAAAAAAAAAAGAAATCAGCAATATTGCTTTATGAGGCTGGATGTTTCAATGTGTGTCTTATTGTCTGAGCTGTAGGGTGCTGCAGCAAACCAAGAGGGGTGTGAACTGATTTCTGGGTGTCTAAAAACAGCCTCTGGGGCCAGCAGTGACTCATGGCAGCCACTGCAGATGTTCCTGAGCCTCCAGAACCTTCCACGGACGGGGCAGGGAAAACTTTCCACTGCTCTCTGTAGGCTTTAGCTCCAGCTGAGGATGGCTTAGGGGAATTATTCTCCAATGGAAAAGGCCAGGCTGGCTGTCCCTGCACCACGTGAGGGTCCAGCTCAGCACAGGGATCCTCTGGCTGAAGAGCTGTGCAGGGCTCAGGCGTGCACACACATCCCCCGTGGTGCTGAGCCCGTGTGAACTTTAGCTGTGGCTCTGCCATTCCTCCAAAATGTCACTCACTGTCACATGGCTTGGCAATCAATACCACCCATGACACGGCTCAAATATTTAATCTGCCTCTATTTCTAGAAATGTCACTGTAACCCCGGCGCTTTCCTTCCCTGCCTGGCAAGTGTGAAATATTGGATAACCAATACCTGTGTCCAAAAGGCAGTGATGGAGATGGAGGCTTCCTCCTTGAAAGAAGTTCAGGGAAATGAAGAATTAACAGAACAAAAAACACTTTTAAACTTTTAATTTTTTTTTATTTTTTTTTTTAATATTAGCACTAGTTGTGAAGCTGTGAGGTTCCTGGGGTTCAAGCTGTGCTTACAGAGATCCCCTCCACCTGGAGGGAGCGACACCTGCAATCCCTTGGGCTGCTCTTCAGCCAGCACCAGATTTGCTGTGGTGACTCCTTCCAAACCTCAGTGCTGGTCTTTGCCTCAATTATTTTGTGCAGGGCAGGTGACACAGATAAGAAAACACAGTTCCAAACCCGAGGTACATTCCTGGCAGGACAGCAGTGTCCTGAGGCTGGTCACAGGGCAGGAAGGGCTGTGACCTCTAAGGCTGTGACCTTGTGGGCACAGTGCTGACTCACTGGCCATGGCACGTGGGAATTCTGCCCTGGGAAAGGCAGGGCTGGCTGGATTCTGCACTGGCTCACCTCTCACGGCGCCAAGGGGGTGAGGATGAGGAGGGTGGAAGGAGGAGCCCTTGGTTTAGAGACGCTGCAGGCAGCTGCTGTTACTCTGAGTGTGCTCTGGCCCTGCAGACACAGGAGGATTCCTATGGAATTAACCAAGACTGTTCTTTCTGGGAGGAACCCTGGCGCAGGGGGGTGGTTTATGGGGCAGCTGCCGTGTGCTCCCTCCTTGTACAGCAGCAGTTGTGCCTCCTCTGAGAGGTGGCACAGGCAGAGATGACCTTGGGGGTGGAACTTTTACAGGAGCTGGTGCCAGTGACAAAGGCCAGCCCCAGGGCACCGGGCTCCATCCCTGGCCTGGGGCACAGAGATCCTCCCCAGGATCAGGGACAGCTTCCCAGAGCACCAGCAGGATGAGATAACAAGGGGAAAATGTGCAGGGCAACTCCCGGAAACATTTTGTCAGGCTCACATATCCCAAAACGCCTCGCAGAGCGCTTGAGTGATGAGAGGAAAACACAAACCCAGCCCTGCCTGCGGGTGGAATCACCTGTACAGAACACACCTGGTGCAGAATTTGGGCTGGGACATGAAATGTGAGCCTCCATCCCCACCCGGGACAGCAGCACAGGCAGGTGTAGGTGACAGCAGAGCAGCTCAGCCCTGGCTGCCACTGGAGCAGCTCGGTTTGGGGTCACATCCCTGAGCATTTCTTACACAATAAGCCAAAACATCTGCACCATTAAATTGTTCATGGCATAGCTGCCTCTTAGTGTGCCTATCCACTACATTTTGGAGAAAGAGTTTTGTTGCTGCAGAGCATTACCTGAGTGACACGTGGCTGAGGTCTCGTGCCAGGAATCCCAAGAGTCTTGTTAAAAATCTAAAAAAACCCCTAAAACGTTAAGGTTTATACTCAAAAAAAGGTGTTGTGTTTAATCACGTAGAAATCAGATCTCTCTTGGACAAATGAGTCAGTAATAATCAGTGCAAGTTTAGGTGCAGCTAGTCCTGGCTAAAGTAATGCCCAAATTCTCATGTAGCCCCTGAGACAGACTGAAAGAACATGAAACTTACGGAAGGCTGGTGCAATTAATGAACCACTTACCACAGATAAAATTTTAAGTAGAAATGGATATATCATAATCAACAGCCCTTTAAGAATTTTTTGTTAGTGCCTTCAGAATCCCCCAGCAGAGGAGAAAACTCCTTTGCTTATGAGGAGGCATTCCAGTTTAAAAAGGGAATGAAAGTAATAGTAAAAAAAATCTTGATGGGACTGGTAGGGTTGCAGACAACCCCATCACAGGCCATTGATTCAAACTTAACAGATATGCAGGCTGGGAATTACAGTTTTATTTCTTTTTTTTTTTTTTACCTCGGGTTGATTAATCCTTAGAATTTATTTCTGTTTTCCAGACCACACTGTCTCTAAAAGGTTTTTAACACAAAGCTGATGCCTTCCTAAGGGAGGTGTTCTCCTTCCAGCACACCTGGTCAGCTCAGCCAAACACTCAATTCCTTCCCAAGGGTTGAAACTGATGCCTTCAAAAATTCTTCTGACCCTGAAACAGTGCTTTGTCCCCTCCCCAGCTGCACTGTGGCAGCACCACAGACAGTCACAGGAAAATGGATTTTCTATCATGAGCACAAGGGAAGACACTCAGGAAACTCCTACGAGAGGAAACCTGCACCTTCAATTTTTAGGCTGTACAGTGGTTAAATTACCCTGATGAAAGCGAAATCCTTGCAGGGGAGGCTTAAAGATGGTCTGTGGTGAAGCCTGAATCACAGCACAGTAATTCTGGCCAAGGGAAAACACGCTCCTTCCATCATAGGAAACCTGCAAACCAATTTCTGTGGGCAAAGAAGAGCTGAGTTCATTAATGATTTGAGGCCAGAATCGACAAAAAGCTGTGATGAGGATCTTCCCTTAGTCTGGGGCCATTGCATCCAGGTTTTTCCAAATTAATCTTTTAAAATGTTTGCTTTGAAGCAGTGCATTACTTAAAAATCTTGCTGTCTTTTGAAGGGGAAAAAAAATTGACACGCCCCACCCCCCCCGCTGTGATATTGTCTCTTGTCAAATAAAGTTTCTCATTAATTTTGTGCCCTCATTTTGTAAAAACTCGTTTTGCTGAGCTGTACACCGGTTTTTTAGCAGGCTGTGCTGTTCTGTGTGGCACTGCCTGTGCTGCAGGACATTTCATGCTCAGGACTAGAGCCCACCCGTGTGGCCAAAGCTGTGGCTGAGGCAGGAGCCACAGCTCTGGGATAGAAAGGATTGCACTCCCCTTCCCCCAGCACTCCAGATGATGGTTTTTTTTTTTCCTTGTCCTAACTTTGATGTTCCTCCAGACCCTTGGCAGTCACAAATGGTGGCAGCTCTGTGCTGCCATCAGAAGGGTGTACCTTACACTCTAAGAAGAGCTGTGAAGTTAAGTGGTTGTTGTTTTTTTTTTAAAGAGGGAAAACTGCCTCTCTCTTACCCCGTTTTATGGGTTTTTTTTAGGTAGACAACCTGCTCAGTCTGTGGCATCTCCAGTGTGGGAGGCTTCTAGGAGCTGCCAGAGAAGTGTCTGTCAGGTAAAAAAAAAAAAAAAAAATCTGTCAGGTAAAAAAAAAAATCTGTCAGAGCCTGCCTGAGGGTCAGGAAAAGCTCTTTTTCTGTGACCCAGACTGTCCTGGGGATGAGCCTGCAGCCACAGTGGGAGATCACACTGCCCACAGGGACAACACCTGGGCTCTGGGAGATTGTGAAGCTGGTGATAAACTCCCTGTGCTGCGGGGATTAAAGCCCAGGGAGGCACATCCAGGTAGAAATGAGGATGAGGAGGGGATCTCAGCTCACCCAGCAGCAAAGCCACAGCCTCCCACAGCAGTCTTGGCACAGAGCCTGCACCCTCTGGGCCACCAAAAAGGTCTCTTGGCCTTTCCAAGCTGCACCTTTTCCTCCAGGGCTCAGCTGCTTGCTTTCCCAGGTGTTTTATTTCCCTCTCTGCTCACAGGTTCTGGTTTCTGTTTGCAGCTGAGCTCCTGCCAGAGCCTGGGCACACCCAGAGCCCTCGGAGCTGCTCTGAGCATCCCTGGCAGGTCATCACCAGCCTCACACTCCTCCCCAAACACACCCTGCACACCCATCCCTGTGATTTACTCACCTGTACTGACCGTATTTACCCCTTAAACAACACAGGGGGTCAGAAACTCCCAAAAAAATCCACGCTGGTGGAGGTGCAGGTGAGTGCCTGGGGTTGTTTAAGTCACAATATCAGCATCTGCAGTGGGGATTGTGGCACGGCTCTGTTTTCAGGGCAGGTTTTTGGCTGGCAGCCAATGCCTTGCAATGGTGAAACAGAACTATGAATACACAGAGCTGTTGTGAAAATACATATGGTGTTTCACAGACGTGTAGGAAAAACAACAATGGTTCTGCAAAGATTAGTCATAAGGAGATATTTCCAGGGTGTAGGATGAGGGTGCTATGCTGGGAAAAGGCACAGGAAATCTGCTCAACACACAGAAGAGAAGTCATCAGAAAAATCTCCATCAGAAACCTCTGGCTTGATTTTTATTTACAGTCAAACGCACTCATACTGGGTTTTTGGGAGGGAAAATCCTGTTGCAGTCACAGGAACCTGTCCTGCAGGTCACCTGGCTGAACTCATAGATCCAGGGAGAATCTTTTAGCGAAAAAATACTGAAATTTCTGTCAAGCAGTCAGCACCTTTCTCTGGAAGTGAGGTTATATTAACTGGATATTGTGTTTCTAAGGCATGGAGGAGACAGAATGAAAAGGTTCTGGTGAAAAAGTGCTGCAGCACAGCAGAGGATATTAAACAAATGATCCCAAACTTGGGACACATCCTGTTCCTCATCTCACAGATGTGACTGACATAGAAAGAAAATACTGCTTTGCAGCATTGAAACATGCAAATTTTTATTTTATTTTATTT
>VWZS01007341.1:17818-27829 GCA_013397075.1 Rhabdornis inornatus | reverse complement strand
CCCTCCCATCTAGAATCTGACTCCTTTGCTGATCTGTGTTCCGTGTTGTTTTCTCTGCATGTCTTCACCCTTTCCTTTTCCTGATTCAGGAGAGAATTGGTGTTCATAGATTCATTTATTCTCAGGCTTTAACAATTTAAACAGTTTTTACAGAGTTCTGCAACACTGAAATGTTGATCTCATCCAGGCTCTGCAATCGAGGAATTGCTGTGTCTCTCACTGCTGACCACATGGTCCCCACCGGCACTGCGCAGGCCGCACTGGCTGCTGGTGCTACCCTATGCTTTTCCTTCATGTGGGGCACTGGAAAAAAAGAAAAACCTGCTGCCACTGCTTTTGTCCTTCAGTCCGCAGCATAGCTGGCTAAAAGCAGCTAAGAAAACAAAGTTCATTGTGAGCCATACCGAGATAGCTGTGGCCACACGGGGCTGCCCGGCCACACAGACTCTGGCTGAGCAGTCTCAGCCGCATGGTTGCTCGTGGCATTGGGATGGTCCTGGTGGCATGGCCCGGAGGCAGAAATCTCAGCCAAGCCGTACCAAGCCACGGGCCGAGCCAACCTGGCCCAGGCCTGCCCAGCTATCTTCTTCAAGGCCGGAAGCCAAGAGAGTTTTCCCGGGCTTTGTTTGTTTTCAAACGTGCTTTTCCACAGAAGCATGTTCCACTCTTTTAAGTGGTTTATCTGGGTGTCAATCTTCAAAGCTAGCCAGCTGATTGGCTCTGCCAGGTCCCCACATGGAACCATCCCCCAGCTGAAAACCAGGCTTCATTAAACCACAACAACAGGTCTTTCAAACATACAAAGAAAAACACAAAGAGTATGTCTTCTCTACTTCCAAACACTTAATGACAAAATCATTCAGAACAGCACAGTAAATGTAGATGCATAAAGAAAGTAATTTCTAAACATAATCGGTCCACTATTTTTCAGTCCCTTTAAATTATTCTGATTTAGAGTAGTCAGTTGGAGGTGCTTTACAAAAGGACAAAGTGTTTTGAGGTCTGTTCCACAAGATTTCAAACCTCTTGGGTATGCCTCTCAGAGGACACAGAAAATGAAGATACTAAAATTCATATTTTGATATCTCTTGAGCAGTAGAGGAGAGGAACTCCTAATCTATATGAATAAACTACTTAGATCAAAGATCTAAGAAGTGTTATGTACAGATACAGAAATTTTTAGGAGTGTTTGTGTTAAGCTAGATATAAAGTGCGCTTGATGATTCAAAAGACCAGATGACCCAAAAGCTAGTCATCAGCTCTAGTATGGGTGTAGAAGTTCTATCTATTTCTTATGAACTTGTGCTTGCCCTGTCAAGAGTCTGAATATGCTCTTTCTGGTGTTGTTTCATGGCTTTTCATGCTCAGTATCTGAGGTCAAGTAAGATGTACTTTGACACTGACAAAGTTTCAGTAAGTGTACTGTAAGTGTGAAGTACTGATTTGTTTTTTCTGCCTAAGAATGTGAAAAGCTCTGTAATGAATCTAGGAGTTAAATGAGCTTGAAGTCTCTCCACCACAGAATTGCTCAAACATGTTAATTTATTTTCATTTAACAATAAGCTTAGACTGGGCTTTTTATGGCTTATGGGTGTAATTTAAAATAATACAGATCATCAAAATGAAACCTCTGTGGAATAGTGGGGAGGAGAAAGGAAGAACACAGAAAGTTGAATCTGAAAATTTTCTCAGCCTCCAAGAGCATTTTATGATCAAAACCAGGATAATTGACTGGTGGGCACTACATTCATTGGACAACATGGAAGACAAGCTTGAGATTTATGCCTCAGGGATTCAGAGTGTGTCTGGGACTAAGTCCCAGCAGTTGTGGACATTCTATTTTCAGAAATTAATAATTATGGAATTAAGCTTTATCACCATCTCCTTGTGCTTCTGTTGTTTACTTATTGTGCTGTGTGTTTGTTGATTCGTTTTTGTGCTTTTCAAGTCTTCTGACTGCCACAACACAATCAGGAAACGGGTAGAACACTGGAAAGTGAAAACTGATAGTACAGGAGTAAAACCCAAATCTTCCATTCCTTATGTTTCCTGAGCTCAGTGAGCTGTCTGTTATCCTTTTTTCAGCCCCTTTCTCTTTTCCCTTTCCTCCCTGTCTCGGGATTTTGAAAGAAAGGTATTTGCTAAGAAAAGTCAAGAGCCCTTTCCCTGAGATGGAGACTGCGACTCCCTCCCCTCCAATTATTATAATTTTGGAATCAGGAGCTTTCAGGCAAAAGATATGGGGATAGGAATAACAGTTCTTTACTAATATATCTAGCAAGGCAAACAGAAGAAACAACAACAGCTATAAAGATTGACAACAAAACAGAACAGTATAGCTCAGTTCGAGTCCCTCTGGCCACAGGCCCTCTCTCTCTGCGCTCAGTTCCCGGTGCTGTGTGGGCAGGGCAGGTCCCGTGCAGCTGAAGGGGGCTGGGTGATGGCGGCGGCGGCGGCCCAGGTGTGAGAGGGGGATGGAGGGGAGACTCCCTCCTCACGGTGTCAGTCGTGGTGCTCGGCAGAGTGCCCGGAGGTAGTAGGATGAAGTGGGAAGGCAGCAGTGCGATGTCCAACAGCAGGGAACGTGGCTCCTGGCTTTGGGATGGCGGGAAGGGTGCTAGGTAGAAACACCGGCCGTCTTCTTCCGACTCCACGAGCGAGTGAGAGAGCAAGAGAGAGCCGGCCCCTATCCCAATTTTCCTTTTCCGGTGTTCCCCTTTTTTTTCCCCACCCCCTTCGAAAGAAACTGTTACTAGCAAGGGTGTAGCCAAAATTACTTAGCATAACAATGGGAAAAATTCCACAGAAAGAAAAGGGAAAAATTCAACCCCCAACACTCCACTTTTCTTTCTAGGAAGAAGAAGCAATCTAACTCTGTCTTTTATGCTGTTGTGAAATTAAAATTTGAAGAAAATCTTATAGTCACAAAAGAAAATAATTTACCGTCTCCTCTGCATTTTTAAAGTTAGATAAAAATACTCATGAGGCATTTTACCTCTATAGGTAACAATTTACTCGGCATTAGTTAAGTTGTATGTTCCTGAATTTCCTCCCATATAAATCAATGTGGCAGAAAATTAAGGTTATCAGACCTTTATGTAGATGAAGATCATATCTGATATTTTTCTAACAAAAATAAAATAAAAGCATAGCCAATTTAAACAAAGCCCTTGATCTGAAAATGCAGAAAGAGTGATTTTCACACTTGCTTAAACTCTTGCCTGAATTGTGAGTCTGATGTATCCAACATGTTCTTTTGATTTCTTGTTTTACATTCAAATCTTCCTTGCATGATTTTTTTTCTTATTTTCCTTACCAGCTTGGTCAACAATCCCAGTTGATTCTCTGGTGGGCAACTGAGTCAAAGTAAACTCTCCTTCCTGCCAATAGCCATTTTGGCAGTTTTCATTTATTTCAGGACAGCACTACTTTATGAAGGAAGTCAGTGGCTAGACATAGTCTAAGATAAAGTCAATAGCTGCAGCCTGCAAATTGATAGAAACATCACAGATTTATAAAACCACCTTTTTGACGATGTAAGATGAAAGAAACACAGGTAACAGAAGCCTGTAGGGATGCAGGTTTAGCAGACTTTATGCAGCAAAAGTAGGTGAGTGGAGTTTTCTGCTCATGAAGCTGGTGGTGTATGCACTCATTGCTTAAATACTGAAGTGCTACAGGGATTGGACCAACCACCATCCTGTAGTCATAACATTATCATGTTACATGACTACAGGATGGTATTTGTTCCAGTCACCAAATCATGTAATGCCTACTTTGTTTTCACAGGTAATTATCTAACACAAGGATCATGGTATACATGAGAAAAAAGTTTTTTTAAAGCATGTGGCAATGTATGGAGATTTTAGATATCTAATTGTGGATATCCCAGTCCCACATAATATTTTTCATGTGTTAATCAGAAACTTACAATAATAATGATTTTGTGATACTTTTTTTAAAATGTTCTAATTGTTATGTGCAGCTCTTTCAACTGAGATTCTAGATAACAGAAAAATATAAACATTAATTTTATTTTGAAACTTCAACAAGTGTTAGTTTTAAAGTATCCTTATGTGTTGTTTTACTACTTTTGACCTTTCAATGCATAATGCTATAAATATAATGTGAGCATATAGGGGTTTTTTTTGGGCTTATGGTATGTATTTTGTATCATTTGCTAGAACTCAAGAAATTTTGCTCTGCTTAGGTAAAATATTGCAATTTTTCCCTTTTCACATTAATATAGGTTGTATTTCTTTTAAGTAAGATCTATAATTCAATTTATATAAACATATATGACTACATATCTATATAGATAGATTGATATGAAAGTTAGCATTTTGAAACAATAATTGAGTTTCTGCTGTCTCCAAGATAAAAACCCAGAAGCAACACAACAGGATAAGCCAGTGATTGCATCAAAGAAAGAGTTAAAAAGAATGAGCGTATTAATTTTAATTCCTGTAGATATTAGCTAGCCCTAAAGAAACTGCAGAGTTCTGTCTAAATCTGACACCAGTGGGTTTGCAGCTGGACTAACTTGTGACTTCGAAAAGTGTTCCTTCACATTGATTTTATATGACACCAAACATTACACGTACTGGAAGTGATTGTAAAATATATTTTGTTGTTTAAAAGTATTATTGCATTAAATGGTTGTCTTCCATAAAATTTTCAAACAGGAATCAATCAAAGATTATGTTCTTATATGTAAATTTTCACTCAATTTGAACTGATTTGGCTCTTCAGAAGGTTAAGGTAGTTCAATGGTTGAAAGCACATTGCCGTGCAGCAAGCTGCAAAAGTCAAAGGGTTAGGGGATTAGGATTTCATTTCCTTTTAGCCATGGCTATGTCTGTTTTCTGTCTAAACTACTTCTTGTTCCCGTTTAACCCGTGCTCTTAAAGACAAAAGGGGTTAGAACTTGCGGGCCTCAGGCTTCATTTTAACAAGATGTCTCTAGCACTTTGGTGCATAATTTGTCATAAATGTCATAGGTCAGGGAATGTTAGAAACCTACAGCCAACAGATGGTCATTATGACAGCAGTTAGGTTTCAGAAGCAAAAGATGCCTTGTGATATTTACTCTGGCATATGAATGTTACACCTCTGAAGAATATTTTCAAGTTCACTCTTAAAATGGACTCATCCTTTTTATCACTCACTTCTTAACTAGAACTCATAGAAGCCCCTGAGCCAAATCTTCTTCCCACTGCTCAGAGGGTTCAGTGGGGTTCCTTCCAGTAGCAAGATATGTCTGTAGAACAGTTAATTTTGTACACAAAGAGTAGTAATTTTCCAGAGTCATTAGTTGCAGACAAATGTTTTGTTGTTCTGGTAAAGAAAGAAAATTTTCATTTTCATTCTCATGCTATTTTCTTGTTTGTTTGTTTGTTTGTTTGTTTGTTGGGGTTTTTTTTAATTTAATTTGGTTTGGTTTGTTTGGTTTTTGTTTTTTTTTTTCTTTTTGTTTGGGTTTTTTTGTCTTTTGTTTGTTTTTTTTTTCCAAATATACTAGAAATGAAGGCTTCATGTAATCACAAAATGGGCTTCTCTTGATAAGACAGTATTTTCAGTTGAAATCTGTAACATTTTCATTCACAAGATACCACCAGACCTAAGAAACTTTACCTAAGCAGGATACATTATGACAGCCAATACACAATATTTAAGATTTTAAAGAGAAGAAGAAGAAGGAAACTGTTAGGAGCAACCTCAGCCACAAAACTCCTGCAGCCCAAAGTCACATAAAAAAAAAAAAAAATCTCTTCAACATGCATATATAGATCATTACACTCAGATCTGCATGGGAATTGTTTTACAAAAAAAAAAAAAAAGAACTGTCTATTCCTTCAAGACAACTGGTTGAGTAGTTGGCTGATCTCTTATAAGCCTTATGACAAATATTAGTCTTGAAGAGAGAGCAAGGTGGTCTTTTTTTACAAATCAGCTCTATGAAAGCGTTTAGTGTATAAGGGCTGTAGATTCAGATAAGTGCAGGAATATAGGTGTAAACTTGTGTGTGACAAGCTGACAGGCAGGCAAATGGATTTAATATTGCTCATAAGTGAAGGAGGTGGGTGAGCACAAGGTAAAAGACAAGCCTCTATTTCCAAGATTACTAGTTAAGTCAAAAAAACTCTGCTATATTTAGTAGGAAGAAGCTATATTCTGCAGATATGCTTGAAGTGTCATTCAACAGGTAATCATTCAGAATGAGAGAATTAATTTTCTTGCTAGACACCGAAAAATCTGCTTTACCATGTCTCACCCAAGTCACTTAGTTGAACTTTGTGAAGATCACTAACTGGCATGTTTTATGCATGTGAGGAAATAATTACAGCAACAGTAGCTGGAATTTGAAGACATAGCCAGGTTTCCAGGAATATGAGGCTGTGTCATCCATCTGTGTGCCTGGTAGTTCCCCTTTAGTAGTTTTTGACCAATCACCCAGTTTCAGACAAATTTCGGGCAAAAGATTAAAAAATAACTCAGTTTCTGTAAGTTTCCTGAAAATTAGTGGCTGGGTACAAAACACAGACCAAACTTATTCCTGTAGTACAAGACTATCAGTAAGCAGCACTCTCAGACTCTCAGTGCAGGATCGGCACTTCCATTGCATAAAACCCACCAAGATGTTCTTGTTGCCAAACAGGTAGGTGAGGTTTAGTTCCTAAAGTCATCATCTTAAGTAGAGAAATAGGAGGGGTGCAATGGTCATTACTGCTGTAAAAAACCCATCAAACTCATCAAGAAACCACGTTCCACCTGTTCCACTGCTAATAGGACAATTTGTCTTCTCTTTGCAATGTTACAGAATAACTACCCTCAGCAGAAAAGGTTTATTCCTCCTCCAAGTCAGGACCTCATGTTCCCAAAAATACGTACTTTTTATGTTCTTCATGCTTGTTCACAGTGATAAGAATTTTCTCATGCTGATGAAGGTTTGCTCAATGCTTAGAGTGTGAAGGGTAGAATCTGTGGTTCTTGGCACTCTCAATGTTTCCAAATTTTGTATAAAGAGCTGCCAGCACCAGCTTGTGAACCTTGCGGTTAGTTATATCTTCTTGTTTTTCCTTCTAGAATAAAAAGTCTAATACGTAGGATGCTTATACTGCCTGAAGGTCATGAGAGAATTGTGAGGTGATCATTTCTCCAGGGTCACCAGAAATGAAATATGCAATTTTTTACTTCCCAAAGGCTTCAGATTAGAGAGATGAAAACCTGAAGGATATTACCTTTCACAACCTGAATTCTATTTTATGCTCTTGCAAGGTAGTAGCCTCCAGAGTCCTGATGACTCCAATAGCTGTCTGTGAGTGAGTGGACTACAATTCCTATCAGTCATTATGACAGATCTGATCAGCAACTAACTTTATTTAAACACCTTATAATTAAAGTCTGTCCCAATGATTGATAAGTATTGGATCCAACTCTCTCTGAAATAGCTTAGCTATTCCTAGTCTCTGGATTTTCCAGGTCCGGATAGCAACAAGAAAGGAACTAAGAGAAGGACATCACAGATGTACAAACCTTCACGTGGAGATTATTGTTTTATTATTGTTTAAGGAAATATAAGCAATATTCAGGAAAATTCAGAAATTCATACAGAAGGTTATAAGTGATACTTCAGACACTACTAAAAAGATACTAGGACTTTCTAGATTTTAAGTACATGATGAAGCATTGTCAATATGTTCTCTAATTTCAGATATAGCAGAAATAAGACTTTCACATGGTAAATTGTTCTGCCTATAGCTTTACCTAACTTTTAGAAGGACATCCAGTTTGGTACAATATGAATACATTTTATGAGTAAATTTTGGCAAACCCTTCTTTTATGTCGAAGATTAATATCAAGCAATATTCAATTCACAAAATACAAATTTGTGAATTTAATACTGCTTGATATTAATCTTCGAACTAGTAAAATCACATGCATTATTACACAAATATGTCATATAGCCTTAGTCAGTGTTTAATAACTGACAAGTATGTATGTAGTGTCTTCTTTTGGTTACCATTTATTGGGTGCTATGTTTCCCACAGTTCCTATTTAGTAATTTGAGAATGGAAAAGGGAAAAGGTCAACAGAAAGTTAAAATTAAAAGTTATTCTGAAAGTTTCTAACACTAATAAGTAGTAAGTGAGAAATTTTTAAATGCATCACTGTGGAATGTAGATCAAGTGATCATTTTATTTTCCTGACAACTCTCTCAGGTGGAATAAAGTCATTACTGGATGTGGATATAAAATGCTTATGTAGAAGCACAGAAAGTGATCATTAGCACTTTTCAATTATACTTATGAAAAAAGCAGTTTCTTTTCTCATGTTAAAAATACCATTTCACACATACGCAGCACTTACCAGCTTGTAAGATGCTTCAGAGACTGACCCTTCACTCATATAACCATGTGAGTACACTGCATCCCAGAGAAGAATGTGTTTAACTTAGTACTTTTGCAGCAAATCCACATCTCTCTATGCTCCACACTGAGCAATTCTGCTTACAGCTACAGACGTGTATGCTGATCTTGCAGGATAGTTATAATGACCTTTCTTGAAGTGTAGCTGAGGAGAGAGACGATTAATTGACATATGGCACTTGAGATCTATCCTTAAAAAAGGTACAAACAAAAAAGAAATGTCCAGATGCAATACCTTCCATGAAGTGAAAACTTCCCCACATCCTTTTAACCTATCCCTTATTTTCTTAAGGTATGTTTTTGACTGGTGAGATTTCCCCTTGAGTTATGAGGGCATTATGGTAAAAAAGAACATATACTAAAAAAATTGTCATTGTCTTCACCATGGTAATAAGAAAGTTAGGAAACTATACCTTGGTAAAAGAAAACATTGTGACATTTTAAAATGTAATCAAGGTTTTCTGAGGGATTTTTTTAGTGGGTGATTTGCTTTGACTATGACATTAAATTTTCATTGTTTTTTGGGTTTTTTACTGATACACATGCTATAGCTTCAAAATATAAAGAAATTGCTTAAGATTATGCAATAAAGTTAAATTTCTCAGTGTGCATGCTGTATTGAAATCTCTATTTAGATCCCACAGATATACAGATTAGAGTAAACGTGGCGTAATGAAAGCTATCCCTGATGTTATTTCCAAGCCTTAACATTTAGTGATGCGATGTTTGAACATGCAGATTTTGCAAAAACTGCTTCAAACAGTTCCAAGCAACTATCTACAGTAGCAGTAACTATCTACAGTCTTAAACTTCACTTTTCTCTTCTCCATTTGTATTCTCCCTGTTTCTGTTCTAGTCATGTCAAGTGGGACCAAATTTATGATTAAAGAACCAGTTTTGCAGGAAATTTAAATGAAAAAACCCATGAAAATATTTCTAACCCTCTAAGGTAAGGAGTCTGAAACTGTGGTTCTAAATTACGTCTGTGTTGTAAATACGAAAAGTAACTGTTGTAGTGCTATTTTCCCTCAGTCACTTCTGGGTTGGCAGAGCATGCACAGAACAGCTTCAGGAATGGTACTCGGTAGACTAACGAGCAATTAGCATAACACATAAATTAAAAAAAAAAAAAATTAACCCCCAAAACTAGGTCTTGGAAGCAGAGGTGGCCACCAATAGTTAAAATGGAGTCATAACTAGCTATAAATATTTAAGCTTTATAATTCGATTTGTTTGTAGAGGTAGCTATTAGCCTGCTTGTGAGATGGTAAGTTCCTGCCTAGTACAATGCAGCACAACAGACAGCTTCAGTGTGCACGCAGACAAAGAGCCCCAGGCAGCCCCACCCTCGCCTATTTTGCTTTCAGACAACACCCGTTGTTCACGAAGCCCCTTTCAATTATAGTCTTTGTTGGTAATGTTTACTTTTTTCTTTCAAATCTTTCCTTCCTTCAGTCTCAGTCTTCCAGACAGCCAGCTCACTGGAGTCAGCTCAGGGAGCCAGAGAAAATGAAATCCAGCAGATGTCTACCGTGGTAAAAAACACTACCAAATCCAGCCAAAAAAACATCATTGCCGGGG
>VWZS01007341.1:0-17008 GCA_013397075.1 Rhabdornis inornatus | reverse complement strand
AAGGAATGACACTTTTCCTTCTTAGGCAAAAATGGGACAAATGAGAATCCATTGTGTGATAATGTCCAGAGCTTTTCCTTGGTGCTTTTGGTTTTCTGCTCTTGTGATTTTTGTTTGCTCCCTAGCTTGTGGGGATTTTTTCTTCTTGACATGGAGGTTTTTTTGTTTTGGTTTGGTTTTTTGTTTTTACAAAAGCAGTTATTTGCTTTCATGCCTGAAGTGCACCACAAAGTGTGTTTTGGAGCATACTACAAAATGTGGCAATCCTGCCTATACATTAAAGATTGTAACAAAAGGATAAAGCTGTAAAACACATTCACATAAAGACGTTATGTGAAACTTGCAACTTTGTAAGGTGGAATAGAAAACAAATAAAAAGCAGTGGTCAAAAAATTACTTCTTCCCTCCCTCCCACCCGTCGCGTCCCCTTTCCCCCCAATATCTTTGCATCAGGTTAATTAAAACCAAAAGATAAATACTTTGATCAGGAGGTGGTGGCTGTCACTCCAGCATCTGTAAACTGCATTTCTGGAGGCATATTCTTCCTGTGCTCTTTACTCCACTGATAGAGACATGTCATGATTCATCTCAACAACTTTGATACTGTAGACTGAGTTCTACAATGTCTCAAAAGTGTACATGTATGTGTAAATATTCATTAGAGAACATGTTTCTGTGCTGTCCTTCTCAAATTCCAGCTAAAAAGTATTAGCATATAAATACTAACATTTAATTAAGAAATGCTGCGCCTTTTGTTCCTCATTGTTTCTGCACTTAAGAGAGAAAAATAAATGGTAGATGAAAACATCATGGGTATCTGCTCCCGAGAAGGAACAAAAGTTGGCATAGCTCTAGAGTTTAGTGAAACCTTAAATTTTAGTAAAGTGCTGAAGTCATCGTTTCAAGAAGCTTAGTCAGCTCAATGTAAAGTAACACAAATATTGAGAACATTCTCTTTTTTCATCTTAAAAGCCAAATTTTTGTTTCCTAATTTATGAGATTAAGGGGATCATTATATCTGATTATATATGATTATATATGTCGAGTTATATATGGATATATCTTCTGCAATTCAACATATATTTACATTTTCAATGGGCTTTACCATGTCCTTATGACTCCAAACAGCATTTAACTAAGATATTAGTGTTTTTCCTGAACCTTTTTTAAGCAATAATCAAAACAGAGGTACTTGTTCTTTTCTTCTGCCTTGAAATATTTGTCACTTGTTATTAACAAGCCACACAAACCCACGTACCCTCTGCAAGGAACACCTGTATTCCAGCTCTTTCACACATTAAAACCAGCCATAAATTCAGTTCCCTGTAAATGAAAAGGTTTCATAGACGACTTAATTTGCTGTGGGAAGCCAAGTTCCCTGTAGCCTGCCCGTTCCTCAGCCCGTGACTTTCAGCATGTCCACCTGCTGAAAACCGTGTTTGATTTCTGGACTGGCAAGTTGCCTCTCAGCAACAAAATGGTGACATAGGGGCACTTCTGTCTCTCTGTCATCATTAAGGGGGTTGCCCTATGTTGAGGGGAATGAAAAGTGTGATTTAATGTGGAAAATGAAAAACCAAGGAATTCAAAAAAGGCTGAAAGATTTGCCAAGCGGGCCTTGCAGTTCTTGTGACAAGTGAGATGTCCCTGAGGAATTCACTACAGGCTGAACTGAAAAGGGGATTAAGTCTGTTTAAAGGGAAGAAATGTAACAAAAGGAGCACTTTTATGATGTAGCGGCATAAAATAAGGGACTGCTTTGTGCAGCTGATTGCCAAAGGTCTCCAAGTGAAGCAGCCAGTGCTGCAGGCCCCACTCCCCCTGGAGTGAGCATCTTCTTCTAAAGCCTGTGCCTACACTGGAATAAGAGCACAGCTCTCATTTAGGAATAAATAAAATATTATTGGTTTGTTTCTATGTACCTTTTTTTTAATTTTCCACACCTACCAAAAAGTGGCCTGTAGGGAGATTATACTCTAGTGAAAGTTGCTGCTAATTAAAACAAGTAATTAGTGTTCCACCAGGGTTTGTGATTTCACTCACTTCTGCCCGCCAGACAAGTTAGTTTCAAAACAATCCAATTTCTAGCAATAACAGACCATAAAATGTCACTTCACAAGTATATAAGTGTAAGGTTACAGTTCAGGCTTTGATTTATGTCTCCTGGGCTATTTAGAAAGCCCAGCTATTTAGACAGCAAGGCTGAGGGAGAGAGAATGGGGGAGTATAACAGTTTTTAATTCAGGTTTAGTTTTGTTGGGGTTTTTTGAAAAGTCACATCACTGCATTCAGGTGAGCTTCCCAAGACTCATTTAAAACAGAATTGGATTTAAGGCAGTTCTCCAAGAGAACCCTCACTTAGCATTTTGTAAACAAATAATTTCTTTAGGACCTTTTGTTCCCACTCCTGATTCTGACAAAATGAGAATTTTTTGTTGACTATGTCTCTCTGGATGGATAGGAGTTTAAAGGCATTGTTGTTTCATGTTAGTACAGACAAAAGTGATTATGTACCTATATTCTTGCTCTATCAGAAACTTAAAGATATTAGTATAAAATTTCAAACATGTTGATGTATCGATTGACAAAAAATATAATTGTAACATTGCTCCCATCTGTGTTTAATTTCCAATGTTCTCATCATCACAAAACATACAGCTGGATCATCTTATTTGTCATTGACAAATGTTGGCTTATACTTTCTCTAAGGATATATCAGCTTGATCTAAACACCTCTGGAGGTTCCATCTTTTTGTGCAAGGAAATTTTTTTTATGCATGGGTAACACCTAAATTTCGAATCTACAACAGGAGTACATATAGGTGATTTTTTTCCTATAAAAAGAGAGTACCGTTTTCTAAAGTTCAACCGATGGACACAGATTTTACTTTTAGTTTGGCTAACTGCTGTTTCTGTTGATAAATGAACCAGATAAAGGAAAATATGATTTTTGATAAGTTATAAAAATATTTTATACAGATAAACAGAATAAGATTGTAGTCATACCAAAATATCTGTAATTCAACACCAAACTGTCATTTTAAATGGGATTTTTTTCAGTTATATACCAAGAAGCAAGTCTGTACAGATGAACTGATTTTCTTGTAATCCTGATTTTAAATACACAAAACATATTGGTTTTCATCACAAGCAGAAAAGGTGGAAATATCCACCAGTTTTCTTCTTTCCTTTCTGCTAAAATTTTAATAATTCAGTCTGACAAGATCCATCAGGTTCTGTTTATTTAGATCTTGATAAAATACTTCACCATATTGAATAATAACAGATTTAAAGAACAGTTCAGACCTTTCTGAATATCAGGATTTTCTTTTACATTTTAAGCATCTTAGAATTTGGAGTTTGTAAGCAGATGTTTTCAGTTGACGTCTTCCTCTATAGGAATAGGCAGAAAGAACCAACCAAGTTTTTGGTTTTGTTCTGTGTGTGTGTTTTGTTTGTTTGCTTTACTGATAAGGATGAGAACAAATCTCCATCCCTGAACAGACTGTGGGGCATCAGTGGGCAGGCATGTATGTCACATGGACACATGGTAAATTCCTGATAGATTAGCATAAAACCGTAAGGGGGACTATAACAGGTCTAATTTTATGTAGTAAGCCATATTTGTACCACAATTGCATTACAATACAAAAGCCAATCTTCAGAAGCAATTTAAGAGCAGCAATGGTGTTCATGTTGAATCCAAGAAACGGAGAACAAATTTTCTCATGCAATCCAGTTTCAATGCCCAGAGGTTCTCTGTAAATTATTTTAATGGTTATTTGATTATAATTTAAACATAAATTTGCCTTAAAATTCAGTCCTATCTTGCATCCACATTCCTTATGCAGTGCTATTTATTTCAAGTCATGTTTCTTCTTATGTTGCTTCCATACTTATGGTTTTTTTTTCTCCTTAAGGCACTTTACAGAGTAATTTTCAGTTTATTGACAGTATTGAAGTGAAGAATCTCAACAGCATAATACACAAATCACCTAGTGAAATAACCTAGGAACATCAAGGCAGTAAATGGTTCACTGAAGTCACATTTTATCAATTAATTGAAAATAATAATTTTTCCCTCCCCACAAGTTTAGAAGCAAGCAGCTTTCTTCATTTGTTATCTTTTTTTGTGTGTGTGTAATGATAAGTACTGAATAAAATCAATAATTGTTTATAATACTGTTTAGTGAGGTGTTCAAGAAAATGAAAATAATCTAGCATAATGTTGCAGATGATAATGTGCCTACTTATTTCTTACCTCTTAAACTTCCTGCTGTTTTGGAATTCTAATCAGCAAGTGAATAAGCATCACAGGAGGGTAACTTCTCAATTGTGTTATAGCATTATCTACAGTATCTTACTGGTCTTTCCACAAAACTCGTGGAAAGAAAATGCAGAAATATACTTACTGCAAAGAATTGTCAAGTTAACCTTGCTTTGAAAACACTGATATTGATATGCCATCTTACTTCTTACTCTTTTTAAAATTCATCCTATCAACCTATATTCTTGTCATTCTTCTCAGAGCCCCTAATCTCATGATTACATAGCACTGGGGTTCAAGATTTCAACCTTGTGCTCTCCATGGAAGAAAGACTAGATACATATGCAAAATGCTGTGTATGATTGGGGGGTCAGTAATACAGATAAATGAGGGATTAGAGATGGCTTCCATGTTAAACTGTAGCACAACTTTTAGTGGTTTGTTTTTAACATTTTTTTAAGTTATACTAGACAAAACAATTACAAGATGGAAGAAACTAGTAGATTAATTTTGTGTATTAGGAAATATAATTTCATAATCTTTGACACGGTTTCTGGTGTGTTTTGTAAGTCAGGTTCTCAATCTTCAAACACTTTTTCTAAGCAGACAAGTCAGAAGAGGGGGGAGTGTTAACACTGGTGGTGTTCATTGTTCTGAAATTAAATGGAAACAGGAGCTGAGTCTTGACAATTTTTTTTTTGCCAGAATGTTCATATACTGAAAGCCAAGTGCTGACACAGATTTTGAACATCCAGTTTGTTTCCTCTTAGTCCTGGTTATAAAAGTCATTTGCAGCCACAGCTTGATATTTACAGACATGGTGAGCTTGGAGAAGCAAAACATTTCAAATACATGACACAAAACCAAGATGTCTACTATCAATAGCTCCTTCTGAAAATATGGACAGAAAACACATTAGAAAAGCTACCAAAATCAGGAGCTTTAAGGTCTTCCTGGCTATTCATTTTAAGGATAATAAGATCTTGTAGTATACACAAGCAGCATTATAACCATCTTATATTTTCCAGATTTTGGAGGTTATTCCAGAATCTTCTAAACTTTCTGCAAGCAGGAAAAGAAAAAAAGTCTTCATGGTTCCCAGCACATGGAGAAAAGGCTATGGTGGCTACTGTATGGAGAAAGACATAGCTACAGTTTGGGGAAAGATACGTGCTTCTTATGCTGTACTTCAAAACATATTGTAAAGGATATCCTGCCCTCTGTATGCTCCAAGTCTTGAGAGCTTAAACCAGAGTAAAGCATCTCTGCTGTTTCATGCCATTTGCTTGTGTTAGTGTGTCTCCTTCACACAGTACAATCTACATTCACCAGTGTTGTGCCCTCAATGTCCAGCCTTATGCTATGTCTGAGGCTGGTTAAAAGCAGAGTTATTGTCATCTGGTTTTACCAAACTCTCTCTGCATGTGGAAATCACAAGTAGCTTTGTATTACTTGCAGGATGCAGGATGCAGGATGCAGGATGAAGGATGATGGGTAATATACTCTGAATGGGCCAGACTGCATCTGGTGTAAGCCAGCGTGAATGCAATCAAATTAAAATGCTGCCTGCAGAATGTCATCTCATTCTCTGGAGCAGCCCAACCCAATACAGCACCTGTTAAAGTGCTGTTGTATAAACTTTCCTGGTCAGGAGAATAAAATGTATAGTGCACAAAATTTTCTCAGGAGGTCACTTCCTTATATGTAGAATTACATGTCAAAGTCAGAAAAACCATCCCAGTTTATTTCAGTGTAGCACCTAACTTCAAATTTTATAATTGTCTACTGTGCAAGGCTGTGCAATATGTACCACTGTTAGATAGAGTGAAAATCATCAAAAATCTTGAAATATGTGTGACATAGGAACACAGCAGTAAACAGACACTGTTTTGCTGTCCTTGTGCTATGTTTTTCACAGTAACGATAGACCCAGTCTCCTCTTCAGTTAGATCTTATTGGTAATTTTGAGAGTCACTACATAATGGCATTAATTTTGAGGCATAGTTAGAATATATTCAGTTTGTCTCTCACTGTGAAGCCAATTCAGTATTTTTTTAAATGATAATTGATTTCCAACTTTTTTTTTGAGAAAAAAAAATCATAAAAATTGTGCACAGACTTAGCTAAACATCACAGTTGCCTTTTCTACCTTCATTACTTAGCTTTCTTAAATGGAAGACATTTTTATGATTTTTATTGTAGTCTTAAAGATCTCCACATTTGCTGTATTTATCTTTCACTTTGGACATGGCTCCCCTTATTTCATCCTAAGTCTAGCTGCATAAGAAATGCTGAATAATATTATTACTTCTTAGGAGGCTGACTGGTTCTGAAAAAGCTCAGGATATTAAAAGCATAGTGAGGATTACTTTTGTTGGTAGCTTCATGACTAAGAGTTTCAAAGAATATGGGATACTGTGGAAAAGCTTTTTTAAAAAACCCTGTTTCTGCATTTCTACTCTATATACTTAATCACTTCTTTTCTTAGATTATGAAAAATATTCTATATTTCTGGCCTTTTTTTTGCTTTTCAATTTTGACAAATACCAGGATATTCAATTCCAGGTAAAAGACCTTGTACTCACTCTATTACTTCTGCAGCCTCCTACAAGTCCTGCACTTGGAATATGTGAATGACTGAGAAAAATTATGGGTATTTCTTTGCATTGTCCAAACTTCAGCTGGCCTCTTCGCTGCAAATATAATATGGACAAGTGTTAAGAGTAGCTTCTCCTAGCATAAGGCAAGCCTGTCCAATATCAGAGAAAATGTCAGATTAATGTAATGATATTTTAACTCCTGCCCATAAATGAGTTATAGTGTACATTCTTTAGTTGTCTCTGAGAATCAAAAAGATTAGTTCAAAAATTATCCATTTCAATCATGGGAAACATTCCTTTTGGATTGATTCCATATATTAAGTAAAATCACACTCAAACTACATATTAAAGTACAACTATCTCATTTAGTTGACTAAAGTCATGACGCTTCATTAGTGGCACTCCATAATCAACAGGAAATACGGTTGTCTGTGCATTTTTCAGAGTACCCAGTAAAGTTACTGTCACTTTGAAGAGAAGTTTTAAATACCAAATATGTAGACGATACACTTCAATTTTCAGATGTAGATCATCTTAACATTAGAATGCATTAAAAAAAGAACAGATGTAAGAAAACTTTCACTTCTGCTGCCTGTGCTACTGATCAGGTTTCAGTGGTGGTCAATCCAGTACTTTTAACAGATGCAAAATATGTTTATTTTAAAATTTAAAAGTAATGTGGAACAAATTTAGAAGGCAATTTCTTCCGTATGTGTGGTTGGAAAACAACTGTTCTGAACTAAGCCTCCATATTTTTGTCAGCCTTATCTACCAACTCTTTAAAGGAATGGGCAACAGAAAGGTCAAAACAAAGAAAAAAAGGAAGTTCCATGAAACAATTCATATCCATTAATGGAAATTTTTTTTAAATTGTCTTCAAATTGCAATATATTTGAGTTAGGAACATAGACACTGTTATACATACATTTTGCTCTTTAGCAAATTTGGAGCAATGTTCCTTGCATGTAAGAACTGTAAGAGCTAATTCTGCAGATGCATAGGTTTTCAAATGCTGTATACTTGTCTCTACTTTTGCGAGAGGAAGACTGCACAATGAGTTATAGAGAAGTTACCTATCAAATCCTTTCATCTGAAAATAATAGGCATAAACTGCACACAGCCCACTAAAACTAATAATAAATCATTAAGTTTTAGAAAACTGAAAAACTTCACTTTTCTTAACAGAGTTAAAGCCCAGAATAAGTCAGCCACAAGCAAACAAAGCCACATGTTATACTCTTTCCATACCATTCCCTTCAATTTACCTAACCCAAAGGCTGAAGGAGGCCGGTAGAGACTTCATCATCCCAGTTCCCCTCCATCATCTTCCTCTGCGTTTCAGGCACCCTTGCAAAGTGAAAAAACTATTTTTCTTTTCACTGTTACGAAAAGAAGAGAAGGCAATTATTTGAAAACTGTCCTTTATACACTACTATCTGAGGTGGTATAGCTTGAATTTGAAAGTAAAGATTGGAGTCTGGAGAATTTTTTCTCTAAATAGCTGTAGTATTACAGAAATGTGTAGAAAATGTGGAATCTCTGTACAGTTTAATTTTTCCAACCATTGCTATGTATGCCAAGGTAGAGAAGGTCTTTTAAAGACAGTCCTGTAACCAGAAATTAGATAATAATGACCCCCGTTTAGGAGTTAGTTACATAGATGTCTGTGTATTTGTCCTCTAAAGAACTTGGTAATTTCTTTGTGGTAAACAAAGGAAAACGTGTTGTTAAGGTAACATAAATGGATGCTTTGGGACTCTGTAGTATGTAACAGGCCTTGTCAGGCATAAGAAATTGATTGATTGATTTGCACTAGGAAAAAGAGTTTTGATTGATTCCCTGAAGAATCATATGGATGAGAGTCCAAAAGTCCATACGAAAAAAAATTGAAAGAGACAACAAACTGAAAAGGTGAACTTCCAGAGAAAAAACAGTTAAAATGATAGCACTGTTTGCTGCTGAGAGTACTTCAGTTAAGGAAAATTGGATAGCCTTGGTGCTTATGTGTATTGGTTTGATCTGCATTTACTTTCTATGAATATTAAAGAGGAAGAAAAATATAACACAATATTAGTGCTGCTCAATATATCAAAGAATGAAAAGCACCCAGAAAAAGCACCAGCTAGTAACTCAGGCAGGGTGGGAGTTGGTGCGTATGCCCCGCCAAGAAGGTCTGTCAATCAATTTGCTTAGTAGTCAGTTCTGCTTTTACTGCTGTTCCTTTCATGTTGGGCTGGTGGAAGTGTCCAGTTCAAGGTCTCTGAGCCTCTGCCCAAATCCCTCTAAGGGTTTGATCCATGATATCCAAGAGATCAGCTTTCCTTCCCTGAGCTTTCGTGGCAGCAGTTCAGTGCAATTGTTGACTAACAAGAGGGATGCTTAGTTATCCACTTCAGAGGCTCAGCCTTGACTATGGAATTAACTCTCACAAGAAATAAGAAAGAACACAAAACTGACCACAGAGTTAGACTCGGAGATTGTCTCCTGAGAAATAATTCCTTCCCATACATGTATAACATACATGCACATGCACATCTCACCAAATGATACAAACAGAAAACCTACCAGCAAATCAAACTCTTTCCCTTGCAATCTCCAAGGAAGGAAATAAAAGAAATAAAAGTATTAAGAAATTGCTTTTGCTATGTAGTCTTAATTTTTTTAAAAAAGCAGTAGAAGATAGATGGATATATAGTAATGAAGCAATATCCTAAGCATATTTTAAATAGGTAGGCAATTCAAAAAACATAAGCATTCTGTCCCACTACTGTCATAAACAAGCCAGAAATACTTTTGATTTAACTGAAGTTACAACAGCATGTTTCATTCCTGATCTTACCACAATATAATGCAGTCATATAAGCTACACTTGAGAAATTAGTGAAGAAAATATTTTCTGGGTACCAAATGAACCTTTATACAAACTTCAGATACAGCAGGTTTCACATTTTTACAGCCCTATAAAGGTTATAGATAGATATCTGTATCACATAATAATTCCAGGTGTTAAAGGAAAAAATAATTTAAGACAATTGAAGCTCATTCAAATATTTAGCAAGTTTTGCTCATTGAAACACAAGAATGTTGTCCAATTGCACATAGTTTCTTTGGATAATGATTTAATGAACTTGAGAAGTTCAAGCATTCTCCAAGTAGATCAAAGTCACAGAGGCAGCATAGAAAACAAAGTTCTAATCCATATTCAGTGTCTACACTGTTTCAGTGACACTCAGGTATTTTCTGCAGGATCCCTTGCAAACACAGTAAATTGTTAATTGAAGAATTGTTCTAATCTTGTGTAGGACTTACAACTGCAACCTTATTATTATCTGTAATGTCGGGGGTTTGTTTTGTTGTGTTTTTCTCCGTAATTCAGAAGTATGTTAAATTGCCAGTTTAAACACATTTAAGGCATAATACTCTTCAAGAGAAGTGTGATTGATTAAAAAGACATTATATGCATTTTTATAAAGAATTCCTTATCAGTTCTATTGTTATCTCCTTTTTTAATTTTTTAAAGAATTTTATTTGACCAGAAAAATTATAGACAAAATTTCTTTTTCCTTCTTTGTTTTTAACTTTTCTCTTATTCATTTTATTTCTACACTCCCAGTCATTACCATTTTTCATACATATTTTGAAGTCCATACCATTTTTAATTCTTAGATGTCTGAAACTATATTTGTATCTCTTTATTGTGACTTTTACTGTTGAAGAAACCAGATTTCAGGAGAAAATATTCTGATAAAGTGGTGTCTCTGTTATTCTGTTCTGACTCCTCGGTGAAGGGAATTTTTTCTGATAGGTAGAGTATCTGTGTCTTTATTTTTTCATCTTCCTAAGTGTCTTCTTTGCACTCTGCTCCTCTTCACACAGCAACTGATTTCTTGTCAGAGGAACAATTTAGAAACTGATTAAGATGCTGAGTTATAGTTTGAGCCCTATTTATATACTGCCTTTGGTTGTGTTTCTCATTTGACTTATCTCTTTGGTCTGTGAATCAGGCCGTCGCTATTGCAACACAGATGATCATCTGCCCATTTTTGGGAAAAGCAGTCAATATGACACCAGACAATCTCCTCAGTCTCAAAGGCATGTTATTCTCTGGGATGTTCACCGGAGGACAGCAGGACGGGATGGATCCTGTTATTGTAACACTGAGGAACTGAAGTGTGTATTATTTTGCATGCAATGTTAAGTGGTCTACACATAAGGAAGACATCAGACTTTGCTTTGTCGATGATTTAATGCCTCATTAGTCAATTCTTATTATATTTTAGCTTGCTTTCTAACAGTGTACTGTACACAGAATAACTGGTATTAAATATGATCCTTCATATTTTCACACTAGCTCCTCTCTTTCTTCCAAAATAATCAATCCATGCCCTATCTTCACACTTATACAGCTTACTTCTATAGTGCTTTAGAAATTGCACTTTTTTAAAGAGATTGCCCTAAGATGAATTTCTATAGTTCTGTCCACTTCAGCTAGAAATTCCTCAGTGCAGATATAATCCACACATACTTGCAGCTCACAGACCTAACCAGTCTAAATATATTCTGATTGTAGAGTTCTGCTGCATGCTAGCAAAATAAACACACTTTAAGAAGCTTGCAAAATTTGCAGTTCTATTTTCTGAAATATTTTTTTGTTGTTGTACGTACCCCCAAATTTGCTAATGTGTATACCTCGCAGAAGGCCTCAGAGGGCAGAATTAGCCATTGCATCAGGGAGTTAAAGTTTTCAATGTGATTTGGAATGAAAAATCCAGATATTGAAATCGTTCATGAAAGAATATAGTGAGAAAAAAATACTAAATCCATTAAAGTGGCTGATTTTGTTCAGATAGATTTTACATTTTTACTTCAAATTTTACAGGCTGCAATATTTAATATTGGGGGAGGAGGGAAGAGGAAAAGCCACATTGAAAAGGAAAAAATTAAATAGGCCATCTAGAAGTTATCAAACATGGCATGATTTCTGTTTTTCTTCTGGAAGAAAATTTTGCCCCAATGAGCATAATTTTCAAGAGCTTTTTTTTTTTTTTTTTCACAAAAGAGTCATTAGAACAATGGAAAATGCTCCATCAGAATTTTACCTGGAGATCATTTAATATATGTTTTCAGTTCTAAAACAAAAAGTGGGGTTTTAGCTGACATCTCTTTAACTTTTCTTTTTCTTATTTCTCTGCAGTTAAACAATGGCTGCTACAAGAGAAGTATTGCATATATAAATCACAGGTAGATACCAGTTAAGAAAAATTATCCAGGCTAATAAAACCCTAAATATTTTCTGTCACAGATTCTCATTTGTGCTTTGAATTTTTAATGATATTTGGTGAAGAGTTTGTTTTGTTTGGGGTTTTTTTTATGTTTTGTATTTGCAAAGAGGGAATTGAAGGCAGGGGCTGCTTCTACATTTCTTGCTTTAACTAAAACACCATGCATTTAAAGTTAAATCAAATCAGATTTACAGATGATATGCCAGCATACTCTCATTGGAAAAGCAGGGTTTATTTTTTTCAGTGTTTCACAGTACAATGATTTCTGGGTTGTGTCTAGATGCGGTTCCAAGGCTGTGTTTAACAAAGACACAGAACTTTTAAACGTTCAGGTTTCCAGATTTTTATTATTATAACTAAATGATATTCATTTAGATTTTGTTTCATGAATGAAAACATCCAAATCATCAATGTGCGTGTATATGTATTATGTTGACCCTCAAGCGAAAACGGATGTATTTTGCAAATCACTAGCAAGACTCAATAAGGAAAGAGATAAGTGAGAAACCCTCCCCCATATTTCATTAGCAATGAACTCTTAAATGAAGATTTCTCACACCTGATTTTCAGTTATTAACTCACTCATCTATGAACAAATAGATGCTTTCCGGAGACAATAATATGCTAAATATGCTGTTTTTTGCCTTCTAAACCCTGATTATTTCAGATATTTTGCAAGCCACTAGATTTTTTTTTCTTTTTCTTTCTTTTCTGAAATATCAGGCATTTTTACACTAATTTCAGACTAGATCTTCATTGTTATTTTCTGTTTGTTCTTACAAAATCAGCAGAAAGAAGCCAAATAAAAACACATTTAAAGGTTTCTGTTTACCTTTTCCTGCTACTGCCATTAAAGTCTTAAGCTATAAATGAGAAGAAGCCATCTCTGAGAGAAGTTACAAAGTGACCGAAGTGTCGTGTCTCTCCCCTTCTTGAAGGAATAATGTGATGAGCAGTGAACACTAGAGGGGGAGCTTAACCGTTCAGGAAACTTAAATCTCCAGACCCTCTGGGAGACGATCAGAGTGATATGATAGCTGCTGACTTAAACAAGCAAAGTTAAGGCATGGACAGCTGAGTTCAAAAGTCAAGAGGTCAAGAATAGTAGAGAGCCAATTTATAGCCATTTTCCAAAAAGGCAGCAAATCATAAGTGAAATTGAGAAGTTTAGGGCTCTGCTCCAACCATGATGTGGTGTACTTTAAAAAACTCTCTAGAGGCAGTTTAACATGAATAGTAGGATTACTGTGATTTTTTTTTTCCCAATGACTGTCTGTCATTTAAATGTCTGAGGAATGATGGAATGAATTATCATAAAATTTTGACAAATGTGATGGCTCAACCAAAGGAGGAAAACAGACATTCCACTTATTGGGTTCTAATAAGACATGACATATAAATTGAGTATACATGGCAGTTAGACCTTTGCTTTTTCCTTTTTTTTCCCCTTTTTTTCTTTATTTGACTAAGAAACCTTTCTGTTTGGAGAGAAGTGATTTATAACTGATGCTTGTCTAAGAATGGAAGGCATGCTCCTTTTAATCCTTGCTTGCTATTTTTTAATAACTTGATGCCTATTTAATGTATTGTGTTTCATTTATGCTTAAGTTTGGGTCTTGCTGGGTCTTTCAGGACGTCTGTTCATCCTTTATTGCATTAATAAAATGTGAATTAATGGTGTAATTTCACTAGCTTTGTTATAATAGCAGCACAAAAATGGTTTATCATTTAAAAAAATGTAGGGTTTTTATACTTGTTTAAATAAAAGTATCTCAATAATTCATTTTTTGTTTATATTAGATATCTCTTCTTATGGAAGTGCTGACAGGTCCAATCTGTTCATGGCTGACACAACCATACAAGTATTTGGGTAAAGTAGCATTTGTGATGTGTGATTTATTATGTACTTTGATTATGTGGAAAAGAGTTTTGAGGATACTATATTATGTTGTATTACTATAGGCAGACATCACTGCAATGGCACTGTGAGTCTCCTCATAAGTTGCTTCATTTGAGAAAGTAAACGACTGAATTGAAAACAAAAGCAGGATCCATGCATTACACAGCACATGGATCCTGCCAGCTTTTAAGGGCACATTTTCTTCTATTTTGTTACTGTATCTGCAGTGATTTTCAATAAGCTTCACTGCTGCTCTATTAATCGGGGAATTTGACCCTGTGTTTGCAAGCATGCTAATTTCTCTTTAGACAAGACCTTTTTAATACTCTTGTATCCCCTATTATTTCGTCCAGACATTTATTGCTTCCGTGTGAGGCTTGAGAAAAGACCATGTATAGCAGTAAATACAATTCAGAAAGAGGGAGAAGACAAATAGATGGTCAGTAACTGTGGAATAAGAGCTCTTTTTAAAATCAATATCCATCCATGCCTCACCAGATTTCACCTTTTCTTCTCTCTGATCCTTTATTTTCAGTTTACTAGTTTATGTAACCAAATCAGTTACAGGCTTTTCTTAAGTACAGGGCCGTTTTGAACTGCCCCCAACAGATATTTTGCTAATAATGTTTGCAATGCCACTTTTTTTATTTTAATGTAACATAAGACTAATATTTAAACAAATAATATCTGAGTAAGGTAGGTGGAACTGATTTTAGAAAAATTATATGAAAGGCAAAGCATTATACTGGATAACAATCATTTTATAGAGGCACAAGATGCTTTTTATATTGAGATTTACATTTATGGCAACTTTGAGTGAACTAAGACTATAACTAGAGGACTTTTTGGATGAGGTCTGGCTAGAGAAGACATAAAAACTGGAAATTCACCAAGAAATCAAGCAAGCCCTAAGGAAATTTTAAAAAGGGGGACAAATGGGGAGAATATTGTTTCCAAAGGAAAAGAAATCATTAAACAAATATCAGCTTTCTAAATAAAAGCAACATATTAATTTATTTTTACTGTTTAGTATAATTCCAAATAACTGAAACATGATCTGATATTTCTGAAATTTTTTGGTTTCTCAGGCAAATAAGTAAAAGAATGGTTTTATGTTGGTGTTGAGCAGAGGTAATTATTCCTTTCCTTGCCCCAGATTTCCTCAGTACAACTCTCCCAGGGCAGAGCTGTGTGAAGCAATTCTCATTCTTGACATGAGAAGGGAAATTCGGGAGGAAGCTCAATGCTGTTGATGTTTCTCTGTGCAAACAGCAGTAGGCTGATTTCCATGAGGATGTAGATAGTGCAGGAGATTCTCTACTAAAGAATAAGCTAATGTAAGTGAGTAAATTACAGTGTTTATAGAATCATAGAATCAAATTAATATCCTGAATTTGAAGGAACCCACAGGGATCATTAAAAAAAAAAAATCCTTTATCTCCAGAATCAGAGTAGCATGCCCCCGATCTCAATATATGCAAACTCCCTGATTGAAAGGTTTTTCTTCATGATACAGCTGACTTGGATTTCATCCTTCAGCTTGAACTTCTCCTGTCTCTAAGCAAAGTCCTCAGACATGCTATTCACTGAAGACTCAGCCACATTGAAGCTGGATGATTGAACTGCCTCATTTTAGGGAATTGTTGCATTGTAACTGGAGATTGCAACTCAAATTCAGCATCTGCCCTTAGAAAATACAATGCAGCATCTTGAATACTCTGCAAAGGTCTTAAAAATGGGAATGCCATACCTGTCATACATCAGGTTGATGTGGACAGTAAATTATGGTCCAGGCAACAATATTTACCTTCTCCAGTGTTGTGGCCCATGAGATAGCAAAGATTTAAGGATGATGTTTTTCATACTGAGCTGTAAAGTATGAAGGAAAAAAGTGCCAGGTGTTTCTAGGAATACTACAATTAGGGGGAGGGTAAGTTGCCTTCGAAAGATAAACATTGTAATTGAAATAAGGGATATTATCTAAAAAGAAAGAATTAAACCAGTCGATGTGAAAGAACTCATTGTCTTCTAATACCCGCAGAATGATTCATAACAGATTGCTGCCTTCAGCTCTGAGTAAGTGGTTAGCAATTTAATCTACTCAGTAAAAGTTTTTTGTAGTTGTATGCAAAAAGTAATGGCAATGAAGCTTACTGGGAATGAAAACTAATAGTGATCCTAACAGCCTGACATTTGACATCAAAATCAGTGCTAGCAGGTAAAGCCTTTGCAAATTCTGGTAGAGAAATTGAAATGTGTTATTGTGGAATTGCAAATCTGTCAGTTTGAAGGAATTTCCTGGTTTATTTCAGGCTCTTCATTTTAGAGTTAAGCACATTTCCCATTACAAGCCTGATTTCTAAATCTGCGTTTCTGAATTGCCCCACACAAAAGCAGTCTCTTAATACCTTACATCTTTATAAAAATCTGTGTTTTGAGGAGAAATCTGGAGTTACCCAAAGACGTCATTCTAAATTTAAGGCAGATTACACACTTTTCCATTTTCATTTTTTTCTTGTTATTTGGTTACTTGGATATGAAATCCACTCTTGTTCTCTTGCTGTTATGAAGTAATATGTTTTAGAACATTTCCATGGGATTAGAATGTGTCACAGGGATGACATGCAAGTGCAGGAGGTTGTGATGTCCAGCCCTAGAATGCAGTTCCTAGGAGACAGGAATATAGCTTTTTTTTCTGTAAGGGCACAACTAACATGGTGTGGATAGCAGCACATGGACGAGATGCAACTGTTGTAGATTAAACAATAAAGAGGGTGATAGGGAAAGCAAATATAGTAACACAGCAATGAGATGGAAGCAGAATGAGAAACAGAATGAAAATCTCAGTGTTTCAAATTATTTTCGAGGTTAATATAAGATTCTGAATTTATTTTTCTTAACATTATTTAGTGGTCTACTATCCCATGTAAAAAAATCTTTTCCTTGCCTTGCCTTGCCT